>FIZT01033587.1:0-13020 GCA_900065295.1 Paracoccus marginatus
AAATTTCAGACTTCTAGCTTTACTTGAAAAAATTCTACTAATTTTCGATCTCATAATCTATTTCGTGCCAAAATCAATTTTCAAAAATTTGCCAAAAATCAAGGGGCAAATTTCAGCACCCGAAATTTTGGTTCGGGGGGTATTTTTACATGCTCTATCGATCTGCCTTGGTCCCGACTCAAAATCAATCTGCCGGTTCGGGTGCTTCCCTTGTTAGTTGAGATTAAACAATTGGATTTTCAAATTTTGTTTTCAAAAAAATCATTTTTCTCACGAATAAATTTTTATTGGTTGTTTCAATGATAAGTGCTACGAGAAAAAAATCAATAATGTCATCAAAATTTAGTTGAATTATATTTTTAAATTTAAGTAAGTATACAATTTTTATTAAATACATTCATTAAAATGAATATGTCTTTCATATAATGTTGAATTAATCAGCTCTACTCTGAAACAATATAATAATAAAGAAGCACCGTCATTTCATATAAAAATTGCATGTATTTCATTCTTTTATTAGGCTCAACTATTAAATGTGAACAAACTGAAAAGCCGTCAAAAAATTAAGTATTTCGTAAAAAAAATTCACGTCATAAATGAGATGGAATTTTTTTTTTTAAAGCAGACGTAACTTGAATTTATAACGACAAGTTAATATGAAAGCTTGCAAGTAAGTTTAGTACAAAGCATCATTACTGTTTTGTTTACTGTAAAACTATTCAAAATACCTGTAGAAAAATAGGTAGATAGGTACTCTTTAAAAATAAGCTCGTAAGAAATTTATTGATTAATTTTGAATCACGCGTTACAGAATATTCAAAATTCAAGTACACCTTTTTTGATTGAAAAAAAAAAAAAATCAAGTAAGTAACTAAAAAGATTACACCTTTCTTGATAAATACAATAACAAATCAAGCGCGGAAATTTGTAGATTTTAAAAAACACACCTATAGTAAGGAAATAATTACGGTAGGTAAGAACTTCGGTTATTAAATTTCAATTTTTTAGGCAGATTTATTCGAATCATTTGTAATATTGATTACGAGCAAAAAGAATTACGTAATTTGAGATCAATTTTTGTAATGAATCAGAAGAAATCTGCACTGTTAATTCAGAAGAGCGAAAAAATAAGCTCATATAATTTCATCTCAACTAGAAGCGATGTCCCGCACATCGACGCATCGCTATATACAAAGTACTCTACACCTAATGATAGAAAAAAAAAAATCAAAAAAGGATAACACCCAATTTAAAAATCATCTTCGTCAAGCTTTCAAATTTTCACACACATACACACACACGATTCAAATAAAATTAATCTATACATCTATTCGCTGTTATAAAATGGTAACGCCAATAGGTATCGATAAAATAATATTCTTCGTTAAAATAAATTCAGCAAAAATCTACAAAAGAAAAAAAAAGTAAAAGTAAATAGGTAGGTATGTAAAAATCAAAGCACTGAATTTTATCTTTTCACTGTAACGAACCACACAAAACTTGATACAAGTTGAAATTTATAGATAGCATTTACAAATTAGAAGGATTGAAAAATTAATGAAATAAAATATTAATTATTTACCGAATGAAAATAAAAATTGAAAAAAAACTTCGACCGACTTGAAAACAAACCATTACGAACTAGAATTTTGTTTGCTACAAAAAAATTTACGTCTATCGAGTTCAAAAATTACCTTGTTATGTTGACTTGGGAACGTGAAAAGTAAAAATCGTAACAAAATGCTATTTTCAATACACAAACACATTCATTCAACAAACACTTCGTAAAAAATAATCTTAAAAAAAAGACTAGAAATTACAAATAGATACTCTATGAGAGAGAGAAAAAAAATTAAAAACTATAGAAAAAACGCAATTGAACTAATAAATTCTTACTTCAACAGTAATATGTACTACATAATATTAACAATAAAATAATTGAAAATGATAAAACCGATAAGACTCCTTTTAAATTTCATCTGCTGAAGAACGAATTGAAAAATTCATTTTGACTAATGTCTGAAGCCATCTCCTCCCAAATGAATAAATAATTAAGGATAATAGTAATACTTACCAGTAATAAATCAGGACTTTCCCTTCAATTTTAGAAAAAATAATCGAAGTGAAATCATATTTAGTATTGAATGGTCGAATCATAAATAAAAAAGATTCATTTGAATTTTTTTCATCGTGTCATTGAGAGAGGTTCGTGGTTGAAACGCGAATGTCAAAGGTCATTTATTTGATAAATGGTTTTCCGTTGCGGTTGCGGTGTGTACTGAAATTTAGTTGGAGCCGGTGTATTTCGAATGAGATCATTTCTTCGAAAATTGTAATGTTGAGGCGAGCCAGGAACTGAACTACTTTCAGAAAGCCTTCTGGGAGGAGGTTGAGGAGGACAGGGAGAGACATATCTGTAAAACGCAAAAAAAAAATAAAATTTTATCAAGAAACTTTTCAGAAACTTCAAAAGTAGACTTCTTCAGTGAATCCATTTGTCCAAAAATAACCGTCAGAAGTACTTTGTTTGTACAAACCTTCTAGATAACAGTGGAGAACCGTCGATGAATAGTCGTCTTGAAGCTAAAGGCGAATCTGGAGGTTCGTAAAAATTACGTTTCATCATTAAAGGCGATGATGGAAAATTAGATGGTGAGGAACAATTAGAAGATAATCTATTGTAACGCGGTGGAGGACTAGGAGGTGCAGGCGATGGCACAGTAGGAGGGGAACTTCTGCGCGCATCTTCGGTTGGATTTAGATGAAATTTCAGGTAGGAGGAGAATTTCTTTTTCGATGTGATGTGAGTATTCTCCTCTAATACTTTCGGTTCATCCGTAAATTTCACACTTTCAGTTAAATATCTACGACTAGGAGATAATGATGCTGATCTGTAATCAAATATACACAGTATTATGCCATGGTCGAGAACAAGACAAAAAATTACACGCAGGTACTGACCTATAATGTGTTGATGACGTCATAGGGTAACTAGGTAAGTGATTATTTAAATTGTAGTTTGGTTGATGATGAAATTTTTGCAGGACTAGAGGACTCGTGTTTTCAGTACCGTAAACAATATTATTATAATTGTTAGTGCTTATCGAAGACGGTTCAGGTACATACCGCCTTCTCAACAGAGGAGATGCATTAACTTTATTTCTAAAAAAAAAAAAGTCCAATTACCAATACAACATTGTTAATATTATGCTGAAATAAAATTCAAAAAGTGCATACCCGCTAAACTTGAGAGGATCCCATTCACTAAGCTGTAAACCGTTCACACCGTATTGAGCATCTAATGAACGAAACGGCGAATATTTACCAGAATGATCACCGTTCAAGACAATATTTTCTAATCCTGTACGACGACTTTGATGACTTGCAGTCGAGGGCGGAGGAGGCGGTTGTTTTCTGGTAGACGACGATAGTGATGTCGACAAATATCTGATTTGAAAAAAGGAAAAATTAGAATTAGAAACACAGAAGTTGGGGAAAATTTGTCGAATGTGTAGAATAACTTTGCGCCTTCACTAAAGAATAAGGAAATCGAGCTATATTTCTGCTTAAAGATTCTGACGTCGTTTGACGAGTTTTCTCGCTATAGAGAACCATGAAATAACAACGTAATACTCTTTCATAATTTAAAATTTGACAATTGTTTCACTTTTTTTCATGCCTAGAAGAGAAAAGTACTCAGTAGTTGAGTGAAAAATGTGTATTCGGTCAAATTTTTTTATAAAAATGTTGAATTATTCTTGATTTTTCAGTTAAACACCCTTCTTTTGCCTCATTTCAATGAAAAATTGAGATTCATCGTGATGATTCTATACTCTGGCGAGTGGACTAAACATGGCGAATCATTGAAAAAAAAAAATGAAGGAACGAATTAAAATATCGATTCTGCACACGATGTAGCGCACCCGAAATGAAACGGGTTTTGTGATGAAAATTATAAAGCGAAAAAAGAAAAATAGAAAAACTACCAAAATAAAAACAAAACAAAAATCACAAAAATAAAAATAAAAATTTATATAATACACACAGCCATAAAAATTAAAAACTAAAAAAAAGTGAAAAAAAAGAAAACAAGGAAGAAATTATTGATTTATCGATAACTTTAAACCGGAAAATTTACAAAAATCTGAAGCACGTTTTACACGATTAAATCCCAGCCAACCTGCTTATTAATAAACAATTTTTTGCAGGTGCCATTTCGTCCAAGAACTGCGTAAGGAAAAAATAATTACAGGATAGTGCCATTAATAACGCTAAATGACTACGAATGCTTACGCTTCATTATTCGTGTAAAAAACAATTTAAAAAAAATACGAAAGCACAGGTTTTCGATCTACGACAAATACTTTGTAGACTACTACTTCTCACACGACACACGAGTTACATTTACCTTAGATTATTACTGGTAGAGTTGGGTACCGCTTTAGCGTACCAAGCTGCAACATCCACATTCTTCAATTCGTACCTTTTTAGGAAAGGATGTTCCAACAATTCTTTATACTTCGGACGATGACTATAATCTTTTGTCAAGCTGAAAATTAACATAAACACTTACACTACTGCAAAACAACGGCGTATGAATCACTGTTTTCAACATACCAACTAGAAACGAAACTTTGAAATTCTGGAGAAAATCGTAATGAATCGGAAGGCAAAGAAGGTGGATCTTCGTGTAAAACTCGGCTGAGGACTTCGAAGTCACATTTGCAATCTTTATAAGGAAAAACACCGGTGGCTAATTCAACTAGAGTGATTCCCAAACTCCATACGTCAGCTCGGATATCGTAATCAGGTTTTCTCGGATCTGGTGGTTCGATTCTTTCAGGCTACAAAAAATATATATATAATCAACGGATTGTAGGACGTACGGTTCAATGAAAAAGTAAAAAGAATATACTTACAGCCATATATGCAGCACACCCAGCATTTTTGGTTTTAGCTTTCGAATCTACAAGACGACCAGAGATACCAAAATCACATAATTTTACATTTCCTTTTTCGTCTATTAGAATATTCGATGGTTTAACATCTCTGTGAATGACTCCGTGAGACTCTTTCAAGTAATGAAGAGCTTTCACAGTCTGAAACATGAAAACAATACGGAGTAACGAGATGTTCGGAGAAAATTGATCATTTCGATTTTACTTACAGCTAGCGTAACTTTTCCCAAAATATCTTCCGGAATTGCAGTCTTTAATTTTTTTAGTAATCGATCAAAACAAGTAGCCATTAATTCCATACAAATCCAAACGTCCGATTCGGTGATGAAGCAACCGAGATAACGCACAATGTAAGGACAAGCTAACGATTTGAATACCACGTCTAAATCCATTATAATGCGCTTATTTTCGTCGCTATTTCCGGATCTTCTCATTTGCTACAGATTACAAAAAAGTTTATTACAACTGTAAAATTAGGTACACATATCGGAGAGTGGTATCGTTCCAGTGCAGGATTACTTACTTTAACAGCGATTATTGTGTTACTAGGTTTATGTAACATTTTAACAACATGGCCACAAGTTCCATTTCCTAATTCACCCAAGTGTTCCAAATCTTTGATTTCAGTTTGATATTTCTAAGTTACAATGAAACAGTTTTAATAAAACGAAGCAAACGAGGTACTAAATATTAAGGTAAGCAAGAACAATTCGGTACTAACAGTGCCGTTGATGTTCAGTGATCCATTCATTTTCATGATTTCTTTCATTTTACTATCAACTTCGTTGCTTTCTTGTGATTTGAGTTGTGTTAAAGAGCTGAATGGAAGTTCCAAGTGTTTTCTGGTTCTGGTAGGTGTTCCAACATCGCCAACTACATAAAGGAAAAAAGTAAATTAAACTTGAATAGAATGAAGTCAGAGTGCAAATGCATTATCAAGCGATGACATAGTTCACAGGTTCGCGACGTGAAGAGTACAAGACATATCAAACAAACGTCGAGCAATTTTCGAACACTACATTAACATGTTGTTGAAATAAATTTACACACTACTATGATTTTAAAAACGGAAAAACTTACGTTGTTTAGGTCTACGCCCAGGGCCATGGCTTGGACTCTCACCGAGTGAATTCTCTCTTTGATTATCTTCAATTTCTGCTCGTAGTCTTGCTTGAAGATTCATGATTCGTCTCTCAAAATCCATATTCTGTTACGAAGTTGCTATTCCTAAAGTCTAATACATACGACATGTATCGTCGCATAATAATACTTTCAATTTCTTTCAATACACATTATTGAAAAGATATTAAGACATTATCATCTTTAAACTACCTCTATACCGTGCCCTATAAGCAAGTACCAAAGTACCTAGCAAAATCATTATTTTTTTTCTTCATTTTAGTTTTTTAGTCTTTTGGCTTCTTCAATCATTGTTGCCAAATGATAACAATTCAAATGAGCTGAATTCACTGGGATTTTGGATTTTAAATTGAAGTGTTGATGGGTATTAAAAAATTTTCTTTGCCTCGCGATGAATAAAACGCATTTTTTCTTTTCATTTTTCAACTTTTCGTATTCATGCAATGCTTCGAATCACTTCAAAATGTATGATGTTTCTCATAGCGAACAAAAAATGCGAATAAGCGCAGCTACAACAAAAAGAGAAAGCACCCACAAATAATGCAACAAAATGCGACACTGAAGTTGCGCTGACACTTAGCGCTGACATTTTCTACCGTAACGTTATTCGAAACATCAAAGAAACCAAACTCGAGTAGCAGCACGACTAAACGAAAACGAAAACGAGTTGAGCATTTCAATGTTTGTTGTTCTCCTTGTAATCAGTCATTATCAATCTTGAAATTTTGATTTGCCCATTGCTTTGTGTTTTTCATCACTCAGCTGAGTCAGCTACTTTTTCTGCGTTATAAATTTTAAATCATTTCAATTTTTGCTTAGTGTATGCCTTTCTGTATTTATATATCTTATCTCTTAATCGGTGTGGCATTTTACGTATGAAAAACAAAAAGACGTAGTTGTAACCGTGAGCTGACGACAGTGACATTCATCATACATAAAAATAAAGTTGATGTTGTGTTCAACTGTAACTTGATTGGCGTTGAAGCTTATTCGTGTTAATTGTGTTTGTATTTGCATAAGGTTCATTTTTTAAAATGGTGATTAGATCTAGAGAAATTGTAGAACTAATGGCTGACTTGGGAAGGCACGAAAATATACGAGTCAACATTACGGAAAGTTTGAAAGGTGGATTAGTAACAGGACTTTCAGCGTTTCTCGGAGGTGTTTTTCTAGGACCACTAGGAATAGCAGCTGGTATGTGTTTCAAGTCAACTTATTGCTGTAGCTATTATCGTATTGCAGCGCTACTAAAGTATTGAATCTAATTTATGGTATTTAATCAAAAGGAGCTACTCTCGGAGGTCTCACCGCCGCAAGCACTTGCTCAAATTTCCGTCCTATAGCAGAAATTCTTCTGAATGATCTTACACCAGCACAACAAGCTCTTCTAGTAAATCGAGTCAATAATGTGATCCAGAATCTCGGGGTGGATGATTTAATCACTCTAACTGCATTGATCGCAAGTCGTGGAGGAGTACGTGAAAACTTGTTGGACGCTCTACGATTGTTCGTAACGAGTGACTTACATTATTCTTTAGCTCGATAAACGAGCAAAATGTGATCACACGTATTATCATGTGTTTAATATTTGTACGTACCACCTAATAATTTCAATTGATGTTGATACTTTTCGTTCAGTCGATTGTTTTTTTAATATTACGTTTGTGTTTCAACATTTTTTACTTTCTAGTACCAAATACATATCGTTATGTTATTTACTATCAAGTTCTGTGGTTTGGAGGATGTGATATTTTCTCTACTTTTTAAAGTATTTAGTTTCGTACTATGTTCATGACTTCAGTTCATCAACACAAATGAAATTTTTATTTTTTAAAGTGGTCATTAGTTTGTAATTGTAATTACTATTTTATCAGAATCGTATTTCCATGATACCTAACAATTTTATCCAGAAATTAATAAATACACAAAATTGAGTTTTTAATTATTTCACTCGTTATTTACGTGTCAATTTCAACGTGCCTTGAATTATTTATGCTCCGTTGTTGAGTTCAAACGTGCAAGACATGAGGCGATCTTTAATCTTCAACACCATTATTATATTGCAAAAAGAAAACTACGCGATACAAGTTTTATTGATAAATGAAAACTTATATCATTAGTACATACATACTACAAATCCATTCTTGGATTTCTGAAACGATGACGTGTCACTCCAATACAAAAACATTTCTTTCGTGGTGTCGAAATTGTTATACGTATGCATGCAGAATTGTAGATGCACCTACAGCTACGTAAAAATCTGATATTTCAAAAGAAAGAAAAAAAAGCATCTAAACAGAACAATTATGCAATTTATCAAAAACCATGTTCCTAATTAGGTAAGTAGTTGGTAGATACCTTTAGGAAAAACGCAATAATTAAAAAATCTTCTCGTTCTATTCAGAAGAAAAATTATGGTACGTGTTTCACCGTAAAACTTCAAAACTTTTTAGAAAGGAATGTTCACAGCAAATCAACTCTTCAGCCGAAGAGCAACGGTTTTTATGATTTTTGTTGTTGTTTTTGGTGATAATTAATGAAACAAATCGAAGAGTGAAGTAAGGAGGGCAAAAAAATTTCTTAATTTCTTTCTTACATTAATATATGTACGTAGGTAGGTTTAGGTAGGTAAATATCTAATTCATTATATAAAAATAAAATAAAATATAAAAATTTCAAAGTAAGCTCATTTGGATATTCAAAATTGTGGAAATACTTCGTGAAATAAATGTACGTTGAATTATCACAAAATTGCACTTATATATAGGTACTAGGTACTCGTAACAATACAAAATAAATATTTGATAGGTAGGTATACGAAAAATTCAATAAGACGTACAGTTTTAGCATGGAGTACGGATTAAATCAAACTGAGTCTAAAAATTGTTCATAACAAACATAAAGCTCATGTTTTCAAATATTTTGTGTAGGTACTTTTTTTGAAAAGTTCTAAAACAGTACCCTTTTTTGAAATGAAAAGATCCACTATTCCTCTTTTTACCACACCTATTCATTATTTATTAGGTAATCAGTATTTTTTCATCATGAACGAAAAAACAAGATTACAATTCAAGTAGAGTGCTGCTTGTTCCTCATCACAATAAATGTATTGTTGAGCGTGTGTAACTTGATTTCACTTTACATGCAAACTTCGACACAGAACTCGCAAAAAACTAATCATGAAGCAGTTTTGTAGTACAAATTTGGTAACCCAATCAGGCGCAGATCTACAAGGGGAAATAATGGGGTTCTCCTTCTCTCCATCTAGCCAAATAAATATGAAAAACGAGCAAAAAATATTCGTTTTTGAGCCATAATTACAATTTTTCAAATTTTTGCCCGAGCGAATAAATTTACGTTCGATTATGGCCTTAAAAACGACAATTTCGTTTAAATTTCTATAATTTAAGTTATGCCCTCTCCCCTGAATGACACTCGATAGATCCGTACCTAACACCATTATGTGAATGAAAAAAAAAACAACAACCACAATTTATAGTATATACCTACTACCTAGCTACAAACCCTACTTTACTTTTTTGAGACATTATTTACCAAGGATGAAAGTAAGTACAGTAACGATCACCTAACTATTTTTTATTTACACAAATAGGTCTTGGTAAAATTAAATTTGAGTACCTATTTAAAGAGACAATAAGGTAATGTGGATCTACAGGCAGTACACACGCGTACATTCATTTTCCAAAAAAAGTTGAAGTATAGGTACACGAAATACCATTATCCTTGTGACTTGAGTGTGCTTCTTTCTGCTAAAATTTAATTGAAAGTTAACTTCAAAGGGCAGAAATTCTTCAACAGGAGGTAGGTAAAATTTTTAGAATCATCAACATGAAAATGAATTTACAAATAACTGAAAACGACTACCTATTTAATCTAACATCCCAAAAATTTTCTGCAATTAGTGGCATGAAAAAATAAATAACGCGTCATGGTTTCAATTCCATGAATAGACTACTTATTGAGGGAATGACAACAGTGTCATACAATTTCGTTGAACATACTTAATTACGAATTTCGTGTGCTTCGAACAAATATGGAATTTTTTATGAGAAAGATAGATGTTTTCAAATTAATTACCTCAATATAAAGGAACCAACAAATCAATTTAAAAAAAGTACATACCTAATCTACAGAGATATAACAACAAAAAAATTAATAATTATACTTTGTACAAATAATCTAACGACTAGAAAACTCCCTATGACAGTCGATCATCAAATTTAGCGATCGTTTTAAGAAATTGAGAAAAGATCGTTGCAAAGTAACCTTTGGATACTGAAATTCGATTAATATTTTCACTTCGAAAATAAGCTCAGTCGAAATATAACTTACGCAAATATAACTTTACACGACTGTACAAACGTAAAAAAAAAAAAAAAAATGTTCCTAGATGATGGTAAAAGTAAACATAGGTAAATATATAAATACAATAAGTACGAATGCATGAATTTTTCCTCTTATCAAACAATAAATTAGGTATTCTTTATCACAATTAACAAATTTACGTAATAAACAAAACACTTAAAATAGCAAAATAATTCTAAAGAAATTATATTTTCAAAATTTTCCCAGCGTAAAAACTATGGTTTCAAATTGGTAATTTCAATTCCACTTAATTTCAACAAAATAATTTGTAATAAATTGATTGTCTGCCGTAATTGGTGTATTGATGGCTGTCTAATCGTTCTTTCATTGCTGACTGAACTTTGCTCTGCTGTTGGTTTCTTTTTATCAGCTGTTTTACTATGTTTTTCAAATTTCATCAAGCGAATTAGTTTTCTATCACGTTTGCTCGTTTCTCCTGCGTAAACTGTAATTTCAATAAATTGTTAAAAAATTTCGAAGGAAAACTAAAATGTATTTACTTTACAACAAATATAATAAATTTAAGCTTATTATGGACGTTTAATAAATGTATTTGATCGTGAACGAAGGTTCGTCTTGTAGAGCGTACCCCTGCAAAATATATCCAATAAGTATTAAACGAAAAGTTACGATATAGGTTTTCAATATTACTTAGTTAGGATCGTGAAACGTAGTCCAACAATAATTTTTGGGTTTATGTCATACGCGCATTCGTACAAGGACATTCTGCGTACGTAGGTACAGGTACCTACATAATATTTCTAATAAATTAAAAAACGGGTGTGCCTAACAAATGAAGGTTCTTTCACGTATGCAGTTGCGCAAATGCTGATGTAGGTACATATATGTAGTGTATAGTAGGTACACCGATGTTCGACACACATGAATAATCAGTACCTAGCATTGGTTACTTTTTAGATACTAGAACAGCTGATGTTATTTGGCAAATGTCGTGACAGCAACTACTTAAAGGAGTGTTCGTTTTAAATTGAAGGGGCCGCATACAGTCTGTTTTAAACCGAAAATCATACAAAAGTTGGTACCTACGCGTTCGAGACCTTCTAATTTATTTATTTCAATTTTGTTAATTTTTGATAACATCATTTAAAAATTTGAAAAATTGTACAGCTTTACAATGTTATTCATAGGTAGGGCTTATCACTAAAATTTGGGTTTCCATTAGGCTAATCAAAGTATTTATCTACAGTCAGTTGAAATAACCTTCTTGCGAGCTTTTGCTTCAGAAAACCTGGCATTCGTTCAGAAAGGTAAAAATCATTTGATAAAACGGTTAGAAATTCATATTGATTTGACATTTTTGAAGTTGCCGCGTTGTTAAAAATGCCAAAGTTGCCTTTAACAAACCTTCTTTCGTATAAAATGAGGTACTCTAAAAAATGTAAGTACCTATAAGTATTGCCGTGTACGAATACGTACTTGGAGGAGAAATTATCTCTTGCTGTCATACTGGAGTTTCATGGAATACTACATGATTGGTATGTTGATAATTGTTGAGTTGATTGCAGTCGGTTTTGAATTCAGCCAAAATATGAGATGACTGAATAGGCGATTCTTTGTAACGTATCCTGTACCTCCAAGGTTCTTCTCCTCGCCATCCGTGTTTTTCTGGATCGTAAGGCTCTAATGTGTTTATATAATCTCTTAATGTTAAGGGACCCATTTCAACGCGTTCTAATGCGCAAATTTGACGATCTCCTGCAAACGAGAATTTATATTTTCATCAACTTGAAATGCACAGGTACGTACCTATGTGTATAAATACATTATGCTAATATACACGACCGTATAGGTAAGTACCTATTCGGCTTATAATAGAACTTATAAAGTAAATGAAGCACCCAAAACACGTTTACGAAATGCGATGTAAAAGAAAGTTTTTTAATTCATCTAATATGGCAGATATGTTGCTGATTAGCGGCAAGTAGAAGTACCAGAGCCTCAGAGCCATTCACCAGTGTTATGTTAATGCATTCGAACGATACTTATAAAAGTGTAAATAAGTTCACAGATTTTAAAATATGAAGGGGCAGAATGATCTGATGCATCGCATCGTCGGTAACCAGACGTGCTTCGGTTTCGATACCGATATCGTTTAAACAGAAAACCTGATTTTAGAAAATCACCAGCATAAAAAAATCACCCTACACCACCAGATTATCGGAAACCAGTGTTGTTGGACCGAAATGGACCGAAACCTGAACCGCTAAAAACTGTCAATTTCTGGTCCGGAACGATTAACAATAATGTACCAAGGACCGAAACCGAACCGAAACAATTTGAAATAGCCTGAACCGGAACTGAACCGAAACCGAACCGAAAAAATAATGGTCCGATTTCGGACCAATCATCATCTTCTGACATTTGACTTCAATCATCAATCAAAAGTTGAAAAAAACTCAAAAAAGTACATATTAGGGTACATAAAAGTACATTGGTCTTTGGTCCGAAACCGAACCGTTATTTTTTCGGTTCAATTTATGGGAACTGAAAAAAATGACGGTCCACTTTTGGACTG
>FIZT01033593.1:0-10392 GCA_900065295.1 Paracoccus marginatus
ACACACACACACACACACACACACACACACACACACACACACACACACACACACGAATTACACACATCGAAAGACTCGCACACATTGCTGTATGCATATTACATAAATATCTATATAATTATCATCATATAAAACGGAAAGTTCGTCTGTCTGTCTGTCTGTCTGTCTGTAACGCTATAACTCAAGAACTACTCAACTGAGGGAGCTGAAATTTTGAAAGTAACTTTGGGTTGTTCATGTTCTGAGGAAGGTTTTAAGCCATAAACGAAATTCCTAGCCCTTTCGGGGGTCGATCTGGGCGGAGGTCCCCCTCAATAGCTGCGCTTTAGTGCAGCTAGTATATATACTATATATAGTATCTAGATACATAATATGCAGATGCACGCGGTAGACGCTTTAAAGGTCCATTACATTAGGGACTTTATCTTCGAGCCCATGTATTCATGTAATAGATACGTATAGTGTACGACTCTGTGCAGCCCATTGGTGGGGCTGTCATTGCACACCATACACGTACATACATACCTGTACCTATGTATAGTATCAAGTATGTGTACTATAGCACTAGCCTTTAAGCCTACGTACTTTATAACTAACGCAGGTACTTGTAATTTGTTATAAAGTCGTACAAAAGCCGATATCGAAAGAAAAAGCGGCAAAGATCGACGCGTTAAGAAGTCGTCCTCGCCGAAGACCCGATTGGTCAGACATGATGAAGGAAGTAGAAAGCGGTAAAAAATTAAAACACGTTCAATGTAACGACCGCAGCGCTCCGGTACTACCTCAAATGAAGGCTAAAGGACAAGTAAACAAACAGTGTTTCTTAAAAAAGAATGCAACACAAATATTGCAAAGCAATAATAACAAACAACAACTCGTAATCAACAGCATTTCGTAAGGTAGCAACTAGCAACGATACGAATACGATGAACTGAACGAACAATAACCGCCGACGGTAGAACGTGCCGCGTCGCCTCCGCCGCGCCGTAACACAAAACACGCTTCATCGGCTTTTCAATCCTCCCCCTCCCCCATTCACCAATAATAATGAATCAGGCCTAATGATAATTTCATGTATTTGTAATTTTGTACAAATACATATTATGTACTTGTGTAGTGCGTAGTGCGTACTCGCAAAGTTGAACAGATCCTTCGGACGATTAGATTAGATAGTCCCGAACACGCGTACAGTACATACTTATTATGGTAAAGCTTCTCTAATCACTTTCAGTACTTATTAATGTAATACAGCACTAGGATAGAGTTTTGTAGTTTGTATAGTCATTACCGGTAGTCAACATCTACTCTGTACTATGGTACCTAGACCTACATGAAAAACATAACATACCTAAGGTAGAGGTACGCGTAGTGTACTCGCGGCATAAATATTGTAAATGGCGTGATACTGCATGATAGCAGTGAAAATTACACTGCGTGCACTCATCACGCGTCTTTCAACGCAGAAACATTCGTTAGAAAGAAAAAATGATTTCAATTTCAATAGCACACTTTCTAATGCGCGACAAGACGCGATATTTCACACGGTATCATGTTTTCGTTATCGACTATCGAGACCAATTCTTTCCTTTATACTCTAAATTTCAATTAAACGTAATCGATTCACGGCTGTATTGTGTATGTATTAAAGTATTACCCAATCCTAAATCTAGTAGGTATTCACCGACATCGAGCATTAATATTCGCATGACTTTTGCCAAAGTTGTAATAGGTAAGTATGGCCTACGGTAGATGGGTCTCTAAGCAAAAACCGAAAAACGTAGCGACACAAATACACACGGTACTAATAACGCGTTAACCCAACTTTGTCAAGAATAAATACTTGAATAATTCTTTACGCCGCTCACGCGCGAAACTATAGACAATAGAATGATGAGACATTCGAAGTGAAAAGAAAACCTTTTCTTCGACGCAAAAGCATAACGTTTCAATGTCGATAACCTAACTTGTTTGCTTTCACGTTCGTTATAATGTAAGTATGTACAAGACATCGACTTACACTACACATCGTATCGGTAATCAATAATCATTAATTTCTGGATAACCAACGTTGCTCGATGCTTCAGTAAGCTTTATGATATGACGTGCACATTTTGTATTGTTCAAAAGCTAAAATTTCTCACTTGACGCTTGTACGAAGGTCTCCGTTGGCAACAAAGCACAGCCGATGGTTGGCCTTTCCGAAAAGTTTCTCAACTAATCACGTTCCGTGAAAATTGTTTTCAGTTTGTATACGAATCTGAAAAAAAAGAAGGCGATTCGCATAACAAATTGCTGAAACAAATTCAAACGGGGGTACGGTTGCGAAAAACCAAATGCAATGATCGAAGCAAGCCAAATCTAGATGGTGAGTGATTTGATTAAAATTCAAATCGGAGGTAAAGTACGAGTACAACTTACAACTTTACCTTGAAATAATCATACTTTCAGGGTTACGTAAATTCAGAAGGCAAATGACTATCGAAGAACAGATTCAGAAGTCGGTCTCCATGGCCGATGTCGTAGCCGCAGCAGTACAACCAGACGAATTGGACGATATCGACAAAGTTCGTGACGACCTACAATCAGCCAAACAAATGCTCGCGTTAGAATTACGGAATAAAGAAGCGATGGAACGAGAAAATAAAAGACTGGTAGCTCGTTTAGCCAACTTGGAAGCCGAGTTGGAAAAAGAAAAGGCGCTGAGAAAGGCGGAAACTCGCAAAGATCAACAGCCTATTCGCACTGATGAAGATGAAAAGGTTCAAATTATAGTTTATTCATGTCATTAATCGTTGAATTAACACTTACCTAATTAACAAGATTAGTAAGTCGTGAATCGTAATTCTAATTCGCAAAAGAAAATCGAACAAACAAACCATAGTAACACAACACCGGCAACACCATCATCTGACGCGGCATGAAATGAAATTGTCGATACGTCGAAATTGAAATAAAATCCGGGGCGATTTCCGATTTGGCGGCAAGCGGCAAGGCAACAACCAAAAATCATGGCTACCTACTCCCCCGAACATTTCGAAAAAATAAAGTGAAAATTTTAAAAATTACCACAGGCCCTTATGGCCAGCCTCGATCCCAGCGTCTACTTGACTACTTGATTGGTACCTTTGGTACCCTCCTGCTATCAAACCGAGGCTCGGACCTGAACCTGCTTAACGCGCGCGACATCACAATACTCCCACGAGAACCTCGTGAGAAAAGCGACGTTTCTCTTCGGGGTAAATACAACGCGTCGTTTCGACGTTCCGAGGCCCGAAGCCCGGGCCTCGGTTTGATAGCAGGGTACCAATCAAGTAGTCAAGTCTGCGCGCATGCGTAGACGCTGGGATCGAGGCTGGCCATAAGGGCCTGTAAAGTATAAATTACCTAGGTATTTAAAAATTTGTTACGTTGGTAGCATTGCCAACATTAACGAACACTCAACAGTGGTTGGTGGTTGCAATAATTACGTAACAAACACTCGTAGTGTTACAAGTAGTTTACAAGTTACAGCTTACAGTATAGTTTTTTTTTTTTTTTTTTTTTCAAAAATTAAATCCAAGTATTTTGGTTTTCGTTTTTGAACGCAATAATTTTTTGATTATTATAATTGCGATTAATCTCCCTAAAGAGTAAAGACTAATGTGAAGTTACAAATCGCACTTTTTTTTGAGTTTCCAAGTTTTAATTTCATTTTCGTCATAACTTTGTACTTAAGTTCTATTTGTCCATCTTCGGTATCAACAACAAACTGTCAAGTTTTATTTATCGTTTTATCCAACCCCAACGTACCCAACAAAACTTCCATTTTGGCATTTTCAATATTATACTTATTGTATCCCATGCGGATTTTAGGTCCAAATACATTACGTTCGTGTAACGTTATAGGTACTTACTTGATATTTGAACGTCTTGTTTTGTTGCAGTTGATAGTAAAATTGAAAGAGGATGCGGCCGAAGCAGATCGTGTTGCTAAAGATATGGAACACAAGTATCACACTACCGCGGAACAATTAGATAACACGAGAAGAAAATTAGAAAGCGCGTGGTTACGGAATCAAGAATTGGAATTACAAGTCAAGTCCATGTCTCAGGGTAATCCCACAAATCAACTTATGAAACAGCCGTCAAAAAAATTTATCCCCATTGCTAACGGAGGTTCGGTAGACTTGATATCGGATGACGAGGAAGACAGCGAAACAGAGTCGGAGGAAGGTAAACAAATAATTCTAAATAGGTAATTAATTGTATGATGAACCAAGTAACTAGGTATATACTCGTGTATGTGCTTGCTCGCCCAATTAAACATACCTAATTTAACGTTGCAGAGAGTGAAAACGAAGGCGTTGCGACTCAAGAACGACAAATCGCTAGAGAACTAAAATTATTGACTACAAAGTTGAAAACTTTCAGAGAAAAACAAGCCGCTTCGCTAAAAGAACGTCGAATCTTACGGGATCAGCTAAAGAAAAAACAGAAAGAATTAAAAGTAGAGAAGAACAAGTACAAATTATTGCAAAAAGAAGTAGAGAAGATGGCAAAACTGATGAAAGAAAGCGAAGAAGGCGATGAAGAGGTCGACGAAGAAACGGAGGACGATGGCGAGGTAAATAATTCTGATATACGTGCCTACGTCTACGTAGGTAGGTTGCCCGATGAAATTTTTTTCATTCGAATTGGAAAAATAATTTTTTTTTTACTTATGAACGTTTGTAGGAAAGCGAAACAGAAAGTGAAAGCGAGAGCGAAAGTGAAGAAGAAATCGACGAGGAAATACCCGCCAATGCGACAATCGATATTAAAAGAAAAATGTTACTAGAAAGAACGAAAAAACATGAGAATCGCCTGTCGTCGTTGAAAAAAGGAAACAATTTGATGAGAGCGAACATTGAAAGGCTGCAAGATGACGTGAATAAACAGAGAGAAATGTCGCTAACCTTACAAGAAGATTTGAACAATATACTTGCTGACTTGGGCTAACTTTCCAAGCTGCGTCGCAAACTTGAACGTGAAAATGAAGACATATGACGTAGCTCCTGCAAAATAACATCAATTATTACCTACATATGTACTCACTACGTAGACGTATCTAATATCTATGCGTCGTGATCATAACGATACCTATAACAACATTGAACAGGTACATACCTAATACACCTATGCCCAATTGCCTAGATCTGCACCTATGTAGTTGCGTAGGTTATGTAACATTCATACTTCACATAGGTATTCCTCAGCGTTCTCTCGTCCGTATCTATTTTGTTTATTCGTTTACTTTACTTAATTAAAAGTGTTCTCGTGGTGTAGTAGATGCGATTGTATACCGCGTTTCGTGGTATGGAAAAGAACATAAATGTACATATATACTATACATAACCATACCTAGACCTACCCATATCTATATCTACGTAAGTACCTAAGTACGTAATTTACGTAGGTACCTATCTAATTATACTCAACTTGCCGATAAAACAAGACACCATTATTTTGATACCGCAGATACCAATACTACCTATGGGTTCATAATCAATAAATTTTTCGCATACATATAGGCGTACCTGCCTGTGCCTGTGCACTGCCACTATGCGGTTGGAACTTGGAACTTGCTCTGTAGGTACGAAGGAAGAGAATACGACGATGTGGGGCAGTATAATTTTTCGACTTTGTTTCCCGTAGGTTAGGTACTAGTTACCTATACCTAATTACCTACCTGTGGGAAAGACACAATGGACAATGTTCAATGTTGCTAATCTCGAGCTATTAATGTGAGAATTTCGATGGTGATTTCATCTCACAGTCACGGCTCACGTTACCTATTTACTTACCTACTTACCGGACACTTATAAACAGAAGACTTTTATACCTAAATAAATATATCTATCTATCTATCTATCTATCTACCTACCTACCTACCTACCTACCTACCTACGTATACATAGGTGTAGGTAAGTACATAGTAGGTAAAGGTATATGGCGGATGAAAATCAAAAAAATTAATATGCCTACGAATTCTACAACCTCTATCCTGAAGACCAAGTTTTCAATAAATACGTATTACGTAAGTAAGTACCTATGGTAAGTCGTAATCGGAACAGAATACATACAAAATTATATGTAAAAAATCAAGTACAATATACGCATGTAAATATACGCGTTTACTTTTGAAAATAACAGTCACATATTATGTACAGTATTATATTGATCAGATTCAAAGCAACGACTGACTAGATAATTAATTCACGTAGGTACAGTTGGTACATAGATAGGTAATAAAAAGTAATCGCATTACATCGAAGGCTCGTTAATAAATATTAATCTAAATTACTAAACGATAATAATTACGACGAATCGATGATATCTAATGATTATGTAACACAACGCGTACTGGTCTGGTATGCATAGGTATGAAAATGTATCTAGTATGTATACCTAGGTACTGTATATTGTATAGCTCAGTCAGCAACCAAGTAAACTTTGAATGATACGTAAAATTCGCGAAAAGTCTCTCGACACTACGACCATACCAGTACCATAAATAAGTAATAAAGTCGGTATCAACATTTTTTTAAAGCGTAAACGCAAACGCCGGTAAGGATAAGGATAACGCTTTTCCGTAAAGCAGTTTGACGCTAGCTATAGCGCTTCAACGTAGGCGAATAATGATTTTAGTTCATTTGAACAGTAGACGTACGTCTACGTATGTATCAATCACACTAATCAGCTAACTAACCAACTAACTAACCAACTAAGCACGAGTAACTACTAAAAAATGAAAAAAAAAAACAATAACACCAAATTTAACAGATTTGGAAGGATAAGACGAGTAGGTACGGTAATTTTTTTCACCATAGGTACGGCAACAACATATATAGTACAAAGTACATACATAGTGGTAAGTACTAACTTATTTTGAAGTTACACCGCATTAGTACTCATCGGCGGCTGCATAATTACAATTTTTAAGGGCTATTCGCAGCATTTTCACATATATGCATTTCAAAATAATAACTTAAAACTCGTGATGCGATACGGTGCTGCGCACCAAAATTCGCCAATACGGTAACGAACGACAATAAAACAAAGGAAAGGTGCCTAATCGTTAATGGGATGCGCGATTACGTACATACGCGATACGCACTGACAATTAACATACGTACAATAGAACTACCTACCCAAGTAATTATGTACAATCGAAGACGAAACGTTGCGTCGGGTTTTTATTTTCCCCAATCCGCATCAAAATAAAACTATACATGGTACCTTACCTACATAATACAATATTACAATGGTAACGTTAGGTATTGTTTTTCGAGTTTGTAGGTAGGCAGGTATTAATATATTAAATAGGTGGTGTAATTTTGTAAGCACGTCCGCGCGTATGTATTTAGCAATAAAATAGAATAAAATTCTAAAGTAAAGGTAGCGTCGTGAGCACCAGAAGAAATGAGTGCGCGCGCCAGTACCTAAATCATAACACAGAACGTCGCGTTGCGCGTCGAAAGAAAAAGGGGTCGCGCCCGCACATTGTACAAATATTATAGGTACCTAAGTACGGTACAAGATCTAGATCTAGGTACCATTACGTATTGCACGTAGAATTTGGCAAGATGTTCGTTAATCGTAATCAGTCAAGAGGTAAGAATATTCAAATAAGTACATAGAATGGCTGATGCGACGCCGACGCGACGTATCACACACTTGAACAATTACGGTCGTCAAAAAATGGAGACGACGACGGCGACGACGAAAAGACATTACGAGTAGATCATTTTATAGGTGGCGAGCTAGGCACGCATGTAGCTAAGCTACGTGTACTAATCTCACCTATCAAAATATACTTGGACATCGACTCCAATCGCGTTTTTCTTTACATTCCCAGTACAGATTGTTATAAGAATAACAGTAATCTCCGGTACGCGAATCCATTTCTCTTCGAAACCAAACGGGTTCGTACGTTTGATGAACATCTAACAACAAAAATAATAATAATTAATAGGTAGCTACCCACCTACCTATCCATCCATCCATCCATCCATCCATCCAAAGTACAAATACCAATACGTATTTACGAGTAAGTATAGATTTACTAAACTTATATACGTATCAATCGACTGCTCAACACGTCTAGTTGTGAAATTATGAAATTTGAATTCACATAACTTATGTAAACATTGAAAGCTAAACGCTTTTACCGCATTCAAGAGAGTCCTCGTTGTGATGACTTCTTTCTTTTCTTTTTTGCCTCTGTTTTTCTTCCAATCGTAGTTTTTCTATGTTGGCTTCATCCCACATGCCCAATTCCATGAGGCGTTGATCGGGTCTCAAACGCGAATCAGTAGGCGCGATATTTTCTTCCATCTCGTTCAGCTGGCACGCTAGCTCGGTGAAATTGTAATATTTTTCGCTATCGGCTCTGCGTGTGCGGAGAATACGCGAATGATTAATCGTACGAGTGCGTAGGTACACGAGTTACGATAATACATAATGTACTTCATGATAAACACTACGTATGTAAATAACGTCTTACGGCGGTAAAATTCTTTGCCAAACGGATATGTAGGAACCAGTTTGCCAGGAACCCGTGTCCTTATCAATTTTGGTAACTGGCGCGATTTCCACTTTGTTATCCCACGTGCCATTTATCATCCATTTCGCTTCGCCTTCCTTATTGATTACGATGCCCTTGACCTGCAAAAATTAGTCGATCGATGGACGAATGAAAATCTAGAAGACAGCATGCGGCATAAATTCGAGTAGGTAGGTAAGTACGCACCTTTCTCTGTTGGTCTCGAGCGAAATAACTGTAAGGTACGTATGTAAGACGACATTTGGAACCGTTTTTATGATTGACGATTTCCATTTCTCCTTCTTGGTCGACCCACAATTTGCCGACGATGATATTATGAACGGTGGTGGTAACTTTGCACCAGGTATAATGATCGTCCGAATCTTTGAACTGCAAATGCGAGGTGCCGGACGGCGTCAGTTGTAAATACTTGCCACGGAATTTGGAAGACATTGTAAACTCTTGCCAGCTGATCCAATTTTTGCCTTCGCAGTGTTGAGCGGCAACCGGAGGATGATGCGAGACCTAAGACAAAACGAGAATTGGCAACGCAACGCAGCGCAGTGCAGCGCAGCGCAGTGCAGTGCAGCCGATAGACAATAGGCGCAGGTGAGTACGGCGCGGCTTACCTGTTCGCTGATGACTCTCCAGCCCAAGTCACACGATCTGTCGCATTCGTACGTTTCGCCGAGTAGAGGATTGAACGGTTTTCCAGTTCTCGTCGTCGTGGTCGAGTACGAAGATATGGTGAATGCGGCGATGTAGGCGAGTCTTTCGAACGGGTCCTTACATTTCGCAGCCGCGTCCAGTACGTTAGCGTACTCGAAATCTTCCGTCAGTCGTTGCAGCATCGATAACGGCTCGGAAAAGTTCACCTGCAAAATGCGAACAAAGCGCGTCGATCGTTACCTAGCGACGGGACGGACGTAGCGAGGAACCCCTTCCTAACCATAATTATTTTTTCCCCACCAACACTTACGGGCATCGGAATTTTTGAAAGATCTTTGCCGATACAATTTTTCATAATACTCCAAATGTGCAGCGGATGATGAGGCTTGTCCGGAATGCGGCTCCGTCGACGAGTCGTTTTTTTTCGCGGATTGTTTTTCACTTCTTCCAAGGCATTTTTCGCATTTTCCGATAGCACTAACAACGATTCGTTTCGACTCGAAGGAAACTCGCGATTATTATTCAACGCGTTGCTTTCGGTATCTCTGCGCTAAGTGACAAAACGCAACGCGCACAACAGCGACGCGACGAGTTGATGATTACTGGTTAGTAGTTAGTTACCGCCGCAACCGACAGCGTACCTCTACCTACTTACCGATTTTTTATTTTTAATCGTCGCCGAAGAACGAATAGCAGCCGTCAGGATAGCAGCAGATTCGGCCATGTCGTCGACGTCGCTACTCGAACCGTCATCCGCGGCCAATTCTTCGCTGACTATTTTATCGAATACCTGTAACACGAACATCACCTCTAGAGTCTACGTGCATTTGCAAATGTACACAGTCAGTTACACACACACACACACACACACACACACACAGCTACAGCACACACCATAACGTGTTTGTACGATTATGCGCATATAATTATACATATACATAATTATTATATGTATGTAGGACTTGTAGGTATTATAATATGTAGTATGTAATGTAGGTAGTGTGTAATGTTACAGCATGTACTACACTACACCAACGCGAGTGCGAGTTTTCTCGCCAGTCGAAAAAGGGTTTCTAACCCCATTTTGACTGGATTGGAACCAATGAAAACAGCGTTTTTTTCGAAAGGAGGTGCACTTTGAGGACCTCCTGCTCCCCTCC
>FIZT01033609.1:0-13708 GCA_900065295.1 Paracoccus marginatus
TAGATAGGCTCATAGTTTTACGCATTTTCGAATAAGCAACCAAATTTTGAAAGGTACTTACGCGGGCTAAAATGAAAAAAAAATCAACATCAAAATAATTATAAAAAAGAAAATCAACCAAAACATAATTTTAAAAAGAAATCTCTGATGTAAAAATGAATTTTATTAAATTTGTCTCTGATAAAAATTTCAAGTAGGTACTATTACTTCCTTCATGAGATCAAAATTAGAACAAGACCAAACATCGATTTCTATAAGTTATTTATTTCCTCCTTCTGATAGTATAGGATGTAGCCCAGTTGGTTAAGTACCTGACTACCACTCCGAAGGTCCCGGGTTCGAGTCCTGTCCAGATCTCATGCAGTAAGTTGAAAAACACGTTAACTAATGCTATCTAAAATAGACGCATCCATCCCCTCTTCGTCAAGACCGAATTCATTCACACAGTATTCAGCAATCTCTACACCGCATAATTGAACCGGTTTGTTTGTTTTGCGCATCTGTCACACTTTTGTCACAAGTGTGTCACATATCTGTCACAAGTGTGTCACATATCTGTAGCAAATGCGCCACAACACTGCAACAACAGTGTTATTTTACTGTCGCAACCCTGCCACGGCGAACGCCACAACGCTGTCACATCACCGACATGCAACAACGAAAAACCAGTTTTTAACAGCCTCTCTCTGATTGGTGGAATACTGTCACAACAGTGTCACGTTTACTGTCACGATTATCGCCACAACTCTGTCTCGTGTGACAGCGAGTTTTGCACGACGGGTCACGAGTACAATTTCTGATGGTGTTTTATAACGAATTTAATTTTACCAACAAATTCGTCCGTCGCTAACGCCTTTTTGATTTTCAATTCGTCGACTTTGGTCAAACCGCTCGGAACACGCTTCTCTGCCATAGCTGTTTCCGACTCGTCCACCTCGTTCATGGTTCGGATCAAAGTTTGAGATCCATCCCTCAAAAATTCACTCAATACTACAAAATTATCGTATATGCGAACAGCTACAGCGTAGGGGAACATCATGAACGACCCTAGTACGAAAATCTCCGGCCAAAGCGTGGCATTTTGAACGAATCGAATGATAATTCGCAAAGTTACGGTCTTCTCAAATGGCACGTACATCGGATAAGTATAGATGAGGTAACCATCGAATGAAACGGATCCTTCGTGAGTTACCGCTGTCGCTCCCACAACCATTACCAACGAAGCTACCACAGCTAATTTACACAAATTTACGACCACTTTCGAATCTATTTTAGAATCGAATGCCTCCAAAGCGCCGTTTTTATTCATCAGTAAATCGAACAATTTTGAAAACTCTTTTTTGGTGAAATAAAGCCAAATGAACAGTCCGAATTTCATGAGTATTCCGGACATAAGCGGTGCGGGTATTAGCAAAGTATGATAATCTTTTACTGGCGCGTTGAGGAAGTAAAGTAAGCCTGACGAATACACCACCAGAGAGGCAATCACGTGATAAGTGATCCAAAATTTTCGGAATTTCGGTTGCACATTCTCGTGAAAACAAAATCCTCCGCTGAAGCAGTACAATACGAAGATTAGTTTGGCTGCGATATTTTCATACTCTTGATCCAAGTCTACAGCGAAAATCCAGCTTTCAAGTTTTTTACAAACAGCAGATAAAATTTTCATTTTTTTTTTTTAACTGAATCACCAAAAACTCACAACAAAACTAGAAGCTTTGCAATGCAAATCTACAATGAAGATAACTGAAAATTTTGCATTGAAGTTGATACCTACGATCCTACCATTAAACTTTTCTAAATATTTGTAAACATTTTGAAAAAGTGAAATGAGGAAAGGCATTACTTATAAATTAATAGTTTTTGTCGTCAGGAAAGAGTAAATACGCATTACCTATACCAACCTTATTAATAAAACAGTCCTCATCGATATTTGCAATTTTTAGAAGCTAGGTAATATATGTAACAACAATACTTACTGTGTGCCGTTGACGAGAAATGAGAGAGTATAGAAATAAAAAAAACTCTGCTTCTTCTGTGGTAGATAACTTTTATCTGGAGAAGCAGAGCTTGTTTTTATTTCTTTTTCTTTAGCTAATGTAATGTTGAAAAATTTCCTACACAAGGAGGACTAGAATAAATTGGTAAAATTTGCACCCATTTTTTTTTTTTTTTTTTTTTTTTTTTTTGAAAAAAATAAATTTTTTTTAAAATTTTCCCCCCTTTTTTTTTTTTTTTTTTTTTTTTTTTTTTGCTGAAAAAACTGAATTTTTTTGAAAATTTTCCGAAGCTTGAATTCAAAAAATGGAGCTAAATTGAATAAAAGGTTTCTTTGTAAAAAATGAGGAACGAAAAAAAAGGGGGGAAAATGCAACGAAAAAAAAATCAAATAAGTCGAAGAAGGCATTTAGAATTCAAAAAAAAAATCTGAGTGAGCTCAAATTTCAAAACATTGAAATAAAATTCCAACAAGGCAAAAAAATTTTAAAGGCTGGAAAAAATGAGAAATCGACAGGAATCGAATCAGGCAAAACGATTTTAAATTTAGAAAAACAAAAATCATTAAAAATCAGTGAAATCAAAAGCAATAGGGTCACTGAATTGCTGAAATTATCAGCATTCAATTGTTTTCCAAGTGTTAGAGAAAGTCTTCGTATTTTTTTCCAAATTCAACTATCGAAACCTTATAAAAACAAAAACAAAATGCTTTAAATTGAAACTCTAATGGAAGTTAAAAATTTTATTCGGCGCTGAAATCGATAACTTAAGCTTTTCTAACTTCTAAGTACCTATTTGTAAATATTTCAAAAAAATATATATATATTCGCCTCCCGAATCATATATTGCCCACCTATATACTTACTTAATGGTTTTTATTGCCAAAAAAATTTAGAACCTGACATCATCAGCTTTATTGATGATATAGTCGTTATCATCGGAACTTGAAATTTTTAGGCGAATAAAAGTACCAGGAGGGTACGTAGGAAAAAAAATTGAAAACTTTATAGAGGCCTAAGTAGGTACATACTTTTTTTTGTTGGAAAACTGAATAATAATTTTTCAAATTTTGAGATTTCAATGATGAACAAAAAAAAAAATGGAACCCTTTTTTCCAATTTTTTCACTCGGCATAAGAGTTATAATACCTAATTGCATAAAAAAAAAAAAAAAACTTCAAAAAAATCAATTTGCTGCGCATCATCCATCACGTTATTTCCTCAATATACACCAAATCATACGACTGCGACTGTAATCCCCTCGAAGACACAATTACGAGCGAATTATATTACTCACTAAATTCTCACTAATCCTACGAACCCCTCTTGTATGTACGTAGAACTCTTTATCTCAAAGTTCGACCATCGCTGCGAGATGAGTTCATCGGACGTGATGGGCTTTCTCGCTTTAAAGAAAGTGAAATCTCGCTTACCTAGCTCACCTGCTTGTACACTACGCGGAGAAAAGACCAAAAAAATTTGTCACAATATTCCATACCTCCAATATCCCCCGCGTATATATTTCCCCTCACACAGTATATCTTACATACTTTGTATCTGTATAATTGCGCATAAGGTACCTGTAAATAGTACATAGATACAATATGTAAAATCGTGCGCACTATTTTACATAATACATAATCTCGTGGCGATCATGATTAAGATATTATTACAAAGATAACACCTTTTCTTCTTCGCATTTACCGATAATGTTCGAAAGACTTGGCAGCTTCCATGTGTACCTAATACCTATCTACTTATATGTACGTATAAGTTTAGGTATACTCATACTACACCAGGTACCATACACCGCACTGCCACAACGAGACAGACGCAGAGAAAAGTGAAAGCAGAACGATCCAAGTATCCAGTATAAATCCATGAGACCGTGAAAGCGCTTTTAATATGTATATCCGCCACGGCCGTACGTTGCGTTGCGGCTTCGTCTTGGTAAAAATTTTAATATCGTTTAACATGGTACCATTCATTATGTAGTATTATACTCGTATACCTAGGCAGTATAATATGGAAAAGAGAAGTTACCTCTAAACATCGCTGCTCGTGGCCCTCTAATTATGCGAAACTTGAACGTTACAAGAGTGTGAAATGAAATAAAACAAGTGCCCAGACTCGTAAAAATATATCAAGTAGTAGGTCCGTTATTATGGCATAGCATAAAGCGATGCAACCATCGCCCGGTGAATTGGTCAACCAGCTTCTCGCTCGATTTGGCAATACGCGATATGGTTCGAAATATAGGTATAGGTAATTCGAAACAACGACGACGATAATGACCAATGAGACGAGTACGGAGTAATTTAATATACTAGTTTGACTGGCTAAACCATTTTTATATTTATATGTATGCATATGTACCAAATCAATTATCATATATGTTGAAACGAATCCGAAAAATAATTTTCCAATAACCAGAAATGAAAGTATACCAACATTTCGACTCTCGAAATGAATTAAAAAAATAAAAATAAAAAATGACATAAACGTCTCAAATTTTTGTTTACGAATATTTGAAACGATAGAAGAGTATGCCTATACTATAAATGGCAACAAATCGTATCAGAATCTCGTCTACTTAGCACCGACACTTGCTCGCGGTGAAATATGCACACATTCTCGTTATAATTTCATCTTTTTACGATTACAACTCTTCCAAGCAAGGATACTTGCGTACGAAAAGGTATACACATATGCATCTACATACTTATAATCTTACGTGAATACTCATTTGGAATGGAAATCATATCACTTTCTTTATTGTCGATCAACCGATGGAAAGTAAAGTGTACATATACACAAAACACTCATCCCATGGCCATCGTCAGATTTGTTTATTTAACCATTTAACGCGAATTCGAAACGAAATTAAACGCATGATGGAATTCGCATTAGTAATCATCGAGCGCATACATAACCATAATACTCGCACATATAATGTCGTCTTTAATTACATCCACGTATATGTACATATAACACGACTTATGTAGTATACGACGTACATATGTACGAGCAACCGACGCGACGTTTAAATTTCGTAAATTTTCTCAGCTGTCATTTCGCTACGATGATTGACTCGAAATTGAAAGTGCGCCGCGGTTGCGTTACGTATTGGTAAAACATTGTATGCTAAACGATTGAGGGCCGGTTTTTCAATGCTCAGTTAAAAATTAACTGAGGAGTTAACGGACAGTTATGTGCTTAACCGCCAATCAGAATCGACAGTTAAGTGTTTAACAGTCGGTTAGCGCCTAACCCGGGAATTGAAAAACCGGCCCTAAGTAAGAATAAAAAATCCGCGGCGCGCGAAAGAAGGTAAAATATGTAAGGATTTTATGGTCCACGTTGGCCAAATACAGCTTATCGATTAATTTTCGTACACAAGAAGTAATGTAGAGGCGCATAAATGTACGTAAACGTGCCAATAATTTATCAGTTTGATTCGAACGAAAAAGAATTCTTTAAGTAAAAAATTATTAATCACGAGACTCAAAAATTGAAATGATTTTTTTCCCGATCGAAAACCGCTCGAAGATACGAGACGTGAAATTAAATGCACCAATCTTCATTTGACACATCGGTCAATGACCTTCGAACCCGTAATCCACGAATCATGTTTATGTAAATTATAATGCAAACGCTAAGGAGACGTTGTTGGTTCGATTAGAAAACCATGATTTGGCAATCAAAAACACCAAACAAAATCATCATAGATTTGTTGAACTTGACCGAAAAATTTTGGAAAATTTTCAAGCCAAACATTGAGAAAACTAGAAGAACGCAACCGAGAACGCAAGCGTATTGTAGCTCTGAGGACTGAATAAACAGTCTGAGAGATGAAAGTCGAATGGCAAAAGTTGTTCTATATGCTAAGTTTGTTCGAGCAAGGTGACTTTCTCGATATGAAGTTAAAATTTTTTTTTTTTTTGAAAAATATCCACTTTATTTTAAAAATTAATTTTTTCAAAAAATTTCAACCAATTTTAATTACAATTACATAAGTACTTAAGTATACAAAAAGAACTCAATTAATTTTTTCAAAAAATCTAAAATTCAATTTCACTAGAATTCCAGTGACTTTCATCGATTTTTCAAAAATGTTCACTGATTTTTTAGTGTATTCAGTTCAGTGATTTTCTTTTTTTTTTACTGAATAATTAATTAAAATCATTGAGAGAAAAACTCAGTGAAAATCACTTGAATATTGCAAAAATTAACTAAAATTTCAGTGATTTTTCCAGTGTTTTCACTGATTTTTCTGTGATTTTTTAATGATATTGCAGATGGAAAAATCGCAAAAATCAGTGACAACACTAAAAAAGTCAGAAATTTTAGTGAAATCGACTGAAATTTCAGCGATATTTTCGTTGATTTTTGTTTCAGTATATCTTTTCACCGATCAAACATCAGTGAAAATTTCACCAAAATTTCAGTGATTGTTCATCGATTTTGCCAGAATTCCCATTGATTTTTTCAAAGTGTTTTCACTGATTTTTTAGTAATTTTTTTTTTGATCGGGCAATCTATGAAAATCACTAAAGATCGCAGAAATAAACAAAAATTTCAGTGATTTTTCTAGTGTTGTCACTATTTTTCAATGCTTTTCACTGATATTGCGGTCAGGAAAACTTCACAAAAAATCAATGAAAATTACTGAAAAAATGCTGGAAATTCACTGAAATTTTAGTGAAATTGACTCAAATTCCAGTGAAATGTTCACTTATTTTGGCATCAGTGAATTTTTTACTGATTGTACATAAGAGAGTGTCCAAAATAGGCGGTATTACGGACACACATTAGCCCAGAAAGGGCTGATTGTGAGCCAAGAAAAATTCAATTGTTCTCGAACGAAACCATATTTTTTTGAAGAAATGCATCAAAAAAACTTTTGGCTTCCTGCGACCCGAAGAAGCTAGAACGTGCATTCTCAATCTGGAATCAGTGAAAATTACTGAAAAAAGTCGAGATTTCAGCGCAGGAAAATCAGGGAAAAAACACTGAAATTTCGGGAAATTTTTACCAATTTTCCAGTTATTTTTGTAAAATTCTGTGTAAAATCAGTGAAAGCCACTGAAACATCAGTGAAAATTCACCGAAATTTCAGTAATTTTTTCACTTATTACCCTGTGCTGCAATTCTGAATTTTTTCAGTGATTTTCACTGATTCCACATTGAGAATCCACGTTCTAGCTTCTTCGGGTCGCAGGAAGCCAAAAGTTTTTTTGATGCATTTCTTCAAAAAAATATTGCACGCACATTTAAAGCTTTTAGCATAATGCATGAAAATTTTCATCACAAATTTAGAAATACGTCCAATAAAAATTTACGTTCCATTATGGCAGTGTTTTTACGCATGCTTTCGAGATGAAAAATATAGCCCAGCAAAGAATATCGCTTCTGGATATACTTACGAGTAAACGTAATCGAGTCATTCGCCGAAGAATATTTTTTACACGGTTTAATAAGCGTGCATCGAGCAAATTATACAAGTATAGAGGTACAGTTTCTCGTTTAGGATGAGTAATGGATGGAAAAGTTTTTTTTCCACGTACCTAGGTACATTTAAGGCTTTAAAAAGCTTCTAGTTGCGGATTGGGAAGCGAGTTTAATCGGAGCCTACCGACCGACCGAGCCGAGACAAAGGTCGTAAATCGTTTAGATGCAATGAATGCGAAATTTATCGCGCCGATGATTATACAAAACGGCCTATTTAAGGAGATTTTGCGTTTCTCGCTCGTGCAGCAATATGTATGGTAAGCTCGTCGCGGCGGCACGGCTTCGTCTGCGCCAAACTTTAATTTGCCTTTTAAAAAAAGTTGGTTCGTTGAAGAAATTGTTAAGTACGTATTATTATTATTATCGTACCGACGAAGACTTCGTAATTTAGGTATATAGAATTTTTCGCGTATTTTTATCAAGTACAGTACGCTTGGTTCACGTATGCAAAGGTACGCGTAATGTATACGAAGTACCTATACGTATCAGTGTACTTATCCGTATTTACGAAAGAAACGGAAGTTCGAAGGATAAATGAAAAGATGGCCCGAGAAGACGACGCGACGACGACGGACAAGACGCGCATTTGTATGCTAAATGCGAACCTTTGATTTCCGTTAGAATGGTATCCTCTATATATAGATAGTACACGTAAACCTCAGTACGTATGATATAAATGAATATTATTACTACATATATACGCCGAACGGTCGAGATTCTGCATTTTATATGGAATAAGAAAAGAATCCGATGCGATATGTCAGAAAACAGGGCATCCAGCGACCAACGCTACGCTACAACAATTTCTCGACCTCTCTATAGTATGTGTATGTACTTGAATCGTATTTATCAATTCAAAAGACAGAATCAACTTTTTTCTCAATACCATACCCATAACCATTTATACGTACCTATCTACGATATAAGGATAATGGTTTAGTCCGGCGACGAAGTCGACAGTCGACCACATACCGTTTGAATATTTTGTAACTGGTCGAGTGGTCTTTATTTTATTTTATTTTTTTCTTCTTCTTCTTCTTCTTCGGTATATGATTTTTTCTTTGCCTCTTTATTACGTAATTAAAACGAGCCGTTACGGTGTATGGACGAAATTTATGGACTGGATTAACCTACTAAATGCGATGTCCATTTTTGGATCAAGTCGTATAATACATACATATGTTTATGTACACAATTACACATATGTACATAGGCATATGTGAACTGTGTTCTGTTCTCTTTTCATTATTGTTTCTTCATTCTTACATATAAGACGAAGCGGTACGTTTCGTTTGAACTTGACTCCTTTTATTTCTTTTTCTTCGTCTCCAAATGAGGTGGAAAATAATCAATCGTAAGTATCTTGATCGAAGTAAGAAAAAAAAACCACCATTGACTTTCGTAAAAGTGACCGAAATGCGACCCATCAAAATTTTTTTTTTAGGAATTTCAACTAAAACGAAAAAACATTACTTTATCATGGTATGAAAATTTGAAACAAAAATGAATGAAAAAATTTGAGGTCGATTCAAAAAAATATTTTGAAAAATTTCCAAAAAATTAAACAACTTGAAATTGAAAAAATTTGAAAAAAAAATCTCAAAAATGTTCAAAAAACTTCAAAAACACACAGAAAAAATTGAAAAATTTAAGAAAATCAGAAAAAAAAATGAATAAAAAATTTGGAAAAGAGTGAATTTTGGAAAAGAAGCGGGAAAAACTATAGAAACAAAAGTGGAAACATTTTGGTACAATAATCGCAAAATTTTTTTTTCAATTTAATAATTTTGAGGAAACTGAAAAAAAAAATGAATAAAAACGTCGAAAAACCAGAAAAACTGATGAAAATGATTTTAAAAATGTATAGAAAGCTTAGAAAAATTAGAAAAATTAGGGATTTTTTTGGAAAATTTGCCCAATCTCTTTCATTTTATTTATGAAAAAAAAAATTAAAAAATAAACAAAGCTGAAAAAATTCATAGAAAAACAATTTGAAAAAAAAAACAGAAAAAATTGAAAAAATTGAAAATGAAAAATTTTCAAGATTTCTGAAAAATTAAATTAAAAAAAAAAATAATGTCAACAATATTTAAAAAAAAAAACGACTGAAAAACTGAAAAAATTGGAAATTCAATTGAAACGCAACTTCGGAAAAAAGTGAAATCTTTGAAAAACATTCAAAAAAAAGCGAAAGTTTTCAAAAAATGACTACAAAAAACAAAAGAAAATAACTTGGAATAAGTTCTAAAAAATAGTTTAAAAATGGATAGATTTAAATAACTTTTGCGAGGAAAAAAAACTGGAAATTTTTCAAGAAAAATAGAAAAAAAAATGAATATAAAACAAAGATTTGTGAAAATATAAATTCAAAAAAATTAATAAAATGTATGTAAGTACATACTTACTTGAAAAAAGAACAAAATTTTTCGAGCAAGTAGTAAATTAGTAATGCACATTGAAAAAATGCATAAGAAATCCTTTCAAAAAATAAAAAAACTGACGACAAAAATTTGAAAAAAAAAATAGAAAACAACTTTAATATCCCATGAAAATTTTTTTTTTAATTTTCAAAGAAAAATTGACAAAAAAATCTTAATGTTCAAAATTTGAGAAAATGACGAAAAAACTAATAAAATTAAAAAATTGTAAAACGAATGAAAAAAATTGGAATATTTTGAAACAAATATCGCAAAATTTTTTAAAAAATTGAAGAGAATAATTTTTCATGACTCAAAAGTTTTGAGGAAAACAAAGAAAAAAATCTAAATAAATTGATGAAAAAAAGTTATCAAGAGAAAATTGACCTTCAAACTATCTTTGATGTCCAGTGGAAATGAACGTAGCCAATTTTTCTACTCCGCGACAGACTAGTCAATTGAATCTCGCACGCGGAGGATGAAAACTTGCTAGTGCCCATGTCTACGTTTTCTCGTATAGGTACCCACGCAAACGTTCATAGATTATACATAAATCATACTATACCATCTTATCAGTGCAGATATATTATGAGTACACTCAATGCACATGTACGTGCCATGATGCCGGTCAAGCAAACCTGTTATACGGCCTGGCTAATTAATAAAATCATTACATATGTTCCGGTCATTTGTAATAAGCGGCGCCGGCGTGAATTATTTCGTGTATAATGATAATTCATCGCAACACTCACACACGTGTCTTGTCGTTTGTCTTATTGCAGAACGACGTAAGCAGAAGTAACAACGTAATACAAATTAAAAACGCGTAAGTGCATAACGACCGTGACATTGTAATATTGTACTTAGGTACTTATGAACGTAGACCTACTGGCCTGTGTGAGTAATACGAGCACCGTTGCAATGTTCGATTCGATTATGTATGTATGTATCTTCAACAGAGAGCATGTTCCTTGTGCGTAGAGTAGAAGAGGTAAAAGTACATACATATACGAGTACGGTGAACTAGATTTTTGTCATCCAACTAACTTGTAAGACCTGGTCATAACCATTTGTGTACAGCATCTTCCGACGTTTTTCCATAGGTCATGGCTACGTTCATAAGGATTAGGATACCTACATATCTATACTGTATATACGTACCTATAATCTAAAATAATGATCGAAGATTAGAAGAAGAAGAGCGGGACACTTTTTTATTTTCCCATTTACAGTTATGTAATCTGATACGACGGTGGTCGTGTGGCGCGTCATTCACAAATGAACACATCGAAAGAGAGACGCAGACAGAAGAAATTCTACGAATATTCAGAACACTCTTAAACCTATACGATCGCGATCATACGTACTTATAGGCAGATTATTGACCCCGGTCGTCATACTTTTGTACAGAAATTTGTTTCGTCTATATGTGTATGTACGCAGTGTATCTAGCTACATCTAACGTAAGTACTTACACGTAGATGAGACACACACTCGCACACAAACATGCGGCCGGAGTCGAGAGGCGCCGGCCGCCGACATCTCGTATCATTCCAATGATATTCGCCGCACACGCACCTCACCTCACTTTTCCTCGCTAGCTGAATGCACCAACAACGGAGCGACTCGGTTCGCTATCGTAATCATAATAATAATAACGCGGATTCGCTATTATTATAATACGTATGACCCTCGGGCCTGTATCAGATCCATGAAGAAGAAGAGACGCAGCAAAAAAACAAAAAAAAAAACAGATGCTTTCCTCGTCTTCATCATCATCTCATGACATGACGCGACGATGGGCGATGGATACCTGCTCGTGTATTGAGACGCAAGCTCACACTGTACGGTTAATCAGGCGTTACCACAGCGTGAATCTTTGAAATTGCGCAAATACCGACCCGCCACTCGACGTTGGTACCTCTACCTAGTATGTCTATCGAATGTACGAACCTATATGAGATCGATACGATACATAATCTTTCCCTTTTCGAATTTTCTTATTATGAAGCAGAGTTCTTCGTTGTTGACGTTGCTGTTGTTTTGCCTACCAACGACGCGCATCAGTAAATTAGAACCGATTATTACCTATAATGGCTTACACCCGTAGTACAGCCGGGTCATTCATTTCATGTGCGTATTCCCATTTATGTGAAAGACGACGCAAAGATGAAAATAGAGGTGGAAATCATTGCCATAAAGTATACGTGCCATAAAGTAGTATCTTCGGTACAACAGTTCACATGCTTATAATATGCATATATATATACGAGAGTGGATGAACCACAATAATTTACGTTTAATCCGCAGATACATATAAACCTAAGTGAAAAAGGTGAATGATGTACGCAGGGAAGATTATTATTGATTATTGGTGCGTCGTTACGTAACGAGATCAACGAGATGAGTTCGTGTGAACGATCATTATCGCTATATGGAAATGCTTAGATTTTTCGTAATGCCTTCAACATTTCGAAGACGATTTTTCGCGAGTATTTCGAAAAAAAAAACAACTCCGCAGATTACAGAAACACAAATTTTTTTATTCTACTTTTTCAAAAAACTCATTCCTTAGGAAGTTATAATCATGAATTTTCATTTTGTCAAATTTTTCAATTTCTAGAAAAATTCATATTCACAGCTTTTCTCTTTCCTTTTTTTTTCAAGCAAATGCCTCACAATTTTTCGAATTTTTTCTCATTACTACATTTTTCTTCTAAATTTTTCCTAAGAATTTACCAGCTAGGTAAATAAACCCGTCCTCCAGGGGTGATCTTTGAAATGCTCGCGACTTTACGATACTCCCACGAGAACCCCGTGGGAAAAACGAAGTCTCTGTTCGGGGTAAAAACAACGCGACGTTACCCCAACTACCAGTGGTCAAAATGAAACCAACGCATAAAGTACTTATTCAATAGGGGGCCTAAGGAGACCATGAAACCAAAATTTTAATCCATTCGGGGCATGATTACCCAAAATTAAAATTATAAAAATCGTCCTTCTTTACCACTTTTTGAAAATTTCCAATTCAGCCCCTAATTAACTTAGGAGGCTGAAATTTAGGTTCGGGCTGTTCAGTAGAATAGGTAGTTTTCAAGAACACGGAGAGTTAATTGTATTTAACGAATCCTGGAGGAATTGAGAAGCCACCAGCGATGTGTTGTTTCGACCGCGTCGAGGTATGTCGCTTTTCTCACCAACGCTCGTGGGAAGTACCACGACTGCGCTTGATTTAGAAATTGCCCATAGAAGATTTTTTAGCGTAATTTAGCGGCTGCGTCATCGAAGAAATCGTTGGCTAGTCGGTACCGTTTTATGGTACCTAATGGTTGTAGAATTTGGAAATTGGTCGTAAACAAATATTCATGAGTTTAGTTTTCCGAAGTATCTGATTGTTTCCTTATTTTTGGTTTAGAAAATAAAATGATTTGGTGAGTTTAGCTCACGGGTATTTGCATGCTCTTTTGTACTTTTCGTCGTAGCTTTTGTGTACGTTATACTCAATCGCGATTTTAATCTGTTCTAGGTAACGCTTGTCAGCTTTCTAACCTTGTCCAGCTATCCGTCGCCTAAATTCAAATTACGCTCCTGACATTTGATCGGTTATTTATTTTTATACTTTTACACGACGCTCTTACGAGACTCATTCTGCAAAGTATTCAGGGAGTGATTCGTAAAATTTACAGAAATTTGGTAAAAAAATCCAAGAGGGAAGCTTGGATTCAGTTTGCCCCAGGGATGGAAGAACTGGAACTGGAACTAGAACTGGAACTGAAAAAAAAG
>FIZT01033610.1:0-31030 GCA_900065295.1 Paracoccus marginatus
AAACCCATCCCAGTCTGCGCTATCGACGTCGAAGCTAGTGATGCTGGTAAAAAAATCTTCGATCTCAAAAGTATCTTTAAAGCTCTTGTTGAAATAGAAGTCCGGCATAAACCTGAAGGACCGGTACAATGTCACAACTGCCAAAAGTATGGCCATACAAAAAACTTCTGCCGCCTGGACTCCAAATGTGTCAAATGTGCTGGGAAACACGAAACGTTTGCCTGTCCACAAAAATCAGTGAGTACACCAAAATGCTCAAATTGCGATGGAAACCATACCGCAAATTTTCGAGGATGCCCTGTATACCAGGACTTGTTAAAGAAAACAACCAATAACCCTCCCACTGCTCCAGATACCTCAAAGAATACAGCTCTTCTCTCAACATCGTCAGATTTGCCAATCAAAATATCCAAACCGTCATCAGCTTACGCCGAAGCTACAAGAACAACTACAGTTATCACTCCAAGCCAAATAAATCCAGTCGCCAACACCACAGAAAGCCTAATATCTCAAATAGCTACCATTCTACAGCCACTTCTTCCATTACTAGAACCTCTTCTTATCCAGCTCCTCGAACATATTCAGAATGGCAAAGACAAGTAAGACTCTCTGTAACACTCTATCAACTCTGAAAATTGTTTACCGATTGATCGAAATTCAGATTTGGTGAATTCATATCAAATCCCAAAAAATGAGCCAAAGGTGAATTTCTATCGAAATTGGTTTTGGTATGGAACACGTCCTTCAAAATTATGTTCCAAACATTTTCCAACCGTTTCAAATTATCCCAAAACTTTTTACACATTTTTTCAAAAAAAAAAGCAGAAATGGGGGGGATTGGTTTGTGTTATTTTCTTACTGGAAAAAAACCTAAAAAAAAATTGAAAATTAAAACCTCATAGTGCTGAGACTTTCGCAAAAGTGTCGAAAAAAACCACCACACAAAGAAGCAAAGTGATGCTTTAGGTGAAAAATCGGGCGAAAAAAAGACAAAAACTGCGGAATTCGTAATTAATTCCTAAACCAACGTTGATAAGAAAAAGACGAAGATTCACTTTACGTGTGGGAGAAAAAAATGTATCGTATTCGCAAAGCTGCTGGCACAGAATAGAACCCTTAACGTGGCGCGGCGTTTATAATATGACTTAGGTGGCGGAAAAAACAGGGTTGAAGAATGCGGCGATGTAAATTCAAACCACAAACGTAGCCATAATCTGTGATATCTACTAGATCATTAGCAAACATCTCGTTAATTACGTTAAGGGGGAGGCATCGAAGCGAACCAGAGACGAGAAATTTGCACTAGGAGAAACGGAAACTCGTGCGCGCGGTAATTAGCTCGTTTTCTCTGGTGCATTGAATGAAAGGCCAGTCGAGTCGCAGTCGCGTGGAGCGTAAGAGACCAGACGAGACGAGGTATACGCAGCACGGTTTAAGGGAGTAAAAAAGATACGGCAACGCAGGCGGAGAAATACGCGAGTAAAAACCTATATCGCGTAACCCGTCGCAAAAGGATATTGTTTTTAATCTCGTATTCGTCGAATTATAATATTAAAAACACGTCGAATGGGTATATAGGAATAGGACGCGCATGTAGACGGAGGAGTAGGTGATACGGTAAGCGGAAGAGGATTAAAAAGCGAAACCGAAGCGGTGCGGTTTTTCTTTTTCGTCATAATATTTGAATTAAGAGAACGGCAGCGTGAGATATGACGGAAGGGATGATGCGTCGCCGACGCCTAGGCCCGGCAGCATCCCAATACGCGCACATAAGACACGGAGATGGAGATGGAAACAGCCGAGCCGAACGGAAAAACAGGTCAACTTTTGTGGCGCAGCGCGCGGCGAGGACGAAAGGGTGCTGAAACGTGGTACCGCCGAAGCGACGAATAAGTCAACACCCAGAATGACATCAATCATCTTTTCATGTCATACCACCAAAGGGTAAATCCCTTTTAAGTCGCGCAAACGAATCTTATTGCTATACCGCATGCTATACGTACGTACATCTATACCGACCACACGATATTATATGGTTTATATGTACTCTCGCGAAAGCACAAAACCTATGTATCGAACCAGTCGTCAACTCGAATCGTTCCTGCTCACTGTTCAACTCTACTCGCAAGTTTGCTAATTAAGAAGTAATATTCTAGAGTAATCGATGGCATGATTTGCACTCTTCCCTCCCCCCTTCACACCGTACAAAATCGATAGATGTGATTGGAGAATTTGGTGCGAATTGTGTACTGAGAGAAAGGTGTTATTATTTCCGGAATACCTCGTATTTATCTTCGATGGTATGTTCTTCCTTCTTCCTCCCTCCCTCCCTCCCTCTCTCCCTTCCTTCGTTCCATCACAGAAGAGAAATTTTGAATTTTTTATCGATTTCATCTTACTGATTTTCCACTTCCTCATTCAATTTTTGTCAAGGTTTTTTTTCTTCAGAAACGTTGAAAAATGTGAAAAAAGTTCTTCAAGAGCAAAAAAGAAGGCAGCTCAAAAATTTCTAATTGCATCAAAAGTGATGTGGAATTTTCTAAAAGTGATCTAAAAGCCGTAAAAAGTGATCCAAAAAAATTCAAAGGGTGTCAAAGGGGATTTGAAGAATTTCAAAAATTTTTAGGATCCAAAAACAGTCGAAAATAATTTTTAAAATTTCAAAGTCTGTCAAAAGCTTTCGAAAGTTCTAAAAAAAAGCTCAGCAAAAACTCCAAATGATTTCAAAGGCTGTCAAAACTGATCCAAAAGCTGTCAAAGGTAACTTGGAAAATTTTCGAGTCCATCACAAAAACCAATGCCTGATTTCAGTGATTCAAAAAAAATTAATTTTCTACCCAAAGCCAGCTGTAGAAAGTCGTCTCTGCAAAAGCCCTTGAAAGTGACCAAAAAATTTCATTCGTCAAAACAAGCCACCCAAAAGCTGTCAAAAGCTCTCCAAAAGTGCCAAAATATGATCAACTGATCATAAAAATTCAAGTTCATTTATGTAAAGTCATCTAAAAGCTGTCTGAAGAGATTATAAAAAAACTTCAAAGTTCATCAGAAGTGGTCTAAAAGCTGTCGAAAGCTCATGAAAAGCTCTAGAAATGAAAGGCTAAAAATTCAAGTTCCATCACGAGTCATTAAAAAACTGTAAAAAGTTCTCCAAAAAATCTCAAAAAATGATCTGAACGATTCAAGTTCATTAAAAGTGATCCGAAAGTTGTGAAAAGCTCTTCAGAAGTTGGAAAAATTTTTTCTGAAAACTTCGGTCTTTGGCTAGTCATTCAGAAGCTGTAAAAAGCATTTCAAAAGTCGTAAAAAGTGATTTTAAAAATTCTAAAGTGTGTCAGAAGCTCTCTAGAAGTCTCGAAATGTGATCATAAAAATCCAAGTTTGTTCAAAGCGATTTGAAAGCTGTCAAAAGTTCTTCAAAAGCCCAAAAAAAATTCTGAAAATTTCAGTCTTTTGCTAATCATTCAAAAGCTGTAAAAAGTTCTCCAAAAGTCCCAAAATTTGTGATCATGAAAATTTAGGCTCGCCTAAAGTGATCAAAAGTCTGTCTAAAGTGATTCATAAAACTTCAAAGTCCATCAAAAGTAGTTTAAAAGCTCTTCAAATGAAAGCAAAAAGTTTAAGGTTCATCACGAGTCATTAAAAAGCTGTAAAAAGTTTTACATAAAATTCCAAAAAATGATTTTCATGATTCAAGTTCATTTGAAGTGATCCAAAAGCTGTCAAAAGCTCTTCAAAAGCCGAAAAAAATTATCCTAAAAATTTCAGTGTTTGGCTGGTCATTCAAAAGCTGTACAAAGCTCCTCGCAAGTCGTAAAAAGTGATCGTAAAAATTCCGAAATGTGTCAAAAGCTATTCAAAAGCTGAAAAAGCTCTTCAAAAGCTCTGGAAATTTTTTTTAATTTTTTGCAAGTGGTCAAAAAGCTTTTGATAAGTGGACATTAGATGCGTATTGATTCAAAAAAAATCAGTCTACCGTAAGCCATTCAAAAGCTGTCAAAAGCTGTACAAAATTTCTGAAAAATAAACCGAAAAATTTGAGTCGCTGGTAAAGCTCTGCCGGAGCCTAAAAAAGTGATTCCAAAAATACCAGAGTAAGTATTCCGAAAGCTTCAAATGAATCCAATCTGAAAGCTGTCAAAAGTGGCCAAAAATTTGAAAATTTGTCAAAAGCTGTGGAGGATAGAACTTTTTCAAGATTTTTTTTTCCAATCATTATTTATTTTAGGGGGAGGGGACAGTTTATCTTTTGAGAGCTGAAAATGCCCTCACACATTTATACGTTCATCTCAACTCAAAACAAGACTGGAACTGTAGAAACGAAGCAGGGACCTTTTGCCCATATGTACCTAGCACCAACCTTTACTGCTATACAAATGCTGGTCGATAAAAATGGCACTTTGAAATGCAAACACATCGTGCATAGAAATATGTTATAACTTATTGGCTGAAATTTGTCGTTAAGTGCAAAAAAAAAAAGAGGGTCATAAGACATAAGATACGGGCCAAAGCATCATCGTTATACTATCCAAGCAACGAACGTCCATCGGTCGTCGGCAGGACGTCTCACCAATGCGATGGCCATTCCAACCGTGTAGGAAGTGTTGCGGCGCAGAGGCCAGACGAGGCGACACATCGTGAAGCTATTTTGATAGGCAAAATCCATCTACTCGAATATAAACGCCGCATCGAGTGTATAATATTTTATTTTGGCTTTGGCCGAACGAAGATAAATTTTCGCACCGCGTCGTCGTACCTTAAAGCGAAGGTCTTGTTTTTTAGGGCTGTTCGGCTGGTTTTTCGGGCATTACGCTTAGATTCGCATCGTGACTGCTTCGTCGAGGGATTTTATTCGTCTGTACGAGAGTATTTATCCGGCAGATATTTTCATTTTTTTTTCTTTCTCGCCTCCGACACGAATCACGAATTATCTTTATAGCCATAGTATGGCATCCCCTAGGGTTGGAAATTGTTTAGTGTTTTTTCTTCGCGTCCATTTATTTACCTTTTTTTTTCCTCGAGTTAATTCGGCTGGCCTATGTTAGAAGTAAAGATATGTACTATTCCCTGAAGAGTGGCTCGATATAGTTGATGGTTGGCGAGCTTGATGGTCGATTAATTCAACGTGTGCTCGACATGTTTCGCTAAATTCCGCCGTTTTGATCGAGATGTTTGAGGTTTTTTTTTTTGTTGCTGTGACACGTTTTTGCACCTGTGGCTAGGCTGGCTTCGGCCTGCGAAGGGCTATTGTCGTATTAGCTTTTCATATATATTCATAGATTTTATACCTATACGTATGTCGGAGCGAAATGAATAGCTGATTTTAATCGTGTTGTTACACTTCGGTATACATTGTTATTGTTGATTTTTCTCTTTTATTCGGTTCCATCTTTAGTCTATGTAAATTGAATAGATTGAATAGGTGTTTTTTTCTCTCTCTGTGGCTGGCACATGCTTTGATTACGCTACAGGCTGATCTCTTGTACGACGATGGGTATGAAAAATTCCACCATATCCGGTTGCCAACTTCATCTCGAAGATGGTCCGAAAAAATTAATATTAAAAAGTTGAATAGTCATACCAAGGTTAATATCTGTAGCATGGAAGAACGTGATGGCGAAAAAATCACCAAAACGTCACCGTTCGTTTCTTACATATACCTAGGTACGGGAATGAGAGATGAAAAACCGAAGACCTAGGCAGTTCCGTGACTCGACACCGTCATTGTTGATTTTTTCGCCTTTTTTTCCTCAATCTCGAAGGAAATATGGAGAAATGGGTTCCAATGGCGATGTTAATACATATCGTCGTCGTTCGTTCTTCGATCAGTGAACTTTATCGTCTTATTACTGCTAGCGGACGTGGCTCGATACCATTAATATTTCCCCATGTATTCTCCGGCCTCTTCCAGAATCGGCTGTGACTTTTCACAGATGACTAGTTAGGTTTTTTTTGGGCTCATTTCGATTTACCCTCTTTGATAAATCGCGAAACGCTTAATGTTTTTACACATTTCGGGCGATTCTAATCAGAATTATTATTTTTTTGGCGTACGATATACTCGTTTTATGCGACAAAAAAAAATGAAAAAAATGAAAAGGAATCCTGTAAAATAAACAAACCTCCTTTTATCTCGTTTTCTCGCCTATTGATGACGTCATTGGTAACACTCGTGCCAGTGCCTTCGCCCCTCGTCTGGCTGCTGCTAATCAATTGAAACGCGCTATTAGTACCGTATCGTTTCTATTTGATTTTACCGCCGTGTTCGAATTCGAGAATGTGGCGAGCGAAAAGATTATACTTCCGGGTGCATATGAAATTATAGCGGCGAGGTGTTTTTTTTAACGCGACGTTCGCGATGTGTATTCGCGGATATTGGTTGGTTTTAAGCGTGAAATGCTTCGTGTAATCGGACTGGATTTATGTGGCGTTTATAATTTTTTGAAAATTTTGTATATTTAGCAGATTTTTGGCGTATGCGTGGCTGCAGGGGTTTGTTATTGAAATTTCAGTTGTTAGGGGAAGTGATTTGAATGAGCTATAGGATAGGTAGGTATGTGTGAGAGGGATATTTTTTGCTTTTTTGTAGGTTTCTGGTGGGTATCTGGAACGTGTTATTTTTTCTGTTTTTTGGCCTAGATTTCATTTCGAAGATAACGATTGATCGATTTTTTTATTCAGTCTGTGCGAATATTTCGATTTCGATGAACCGATTTTATTTTCGATTTTGATGCATCCATCAATTTCCGATTTTTGTTTTTTTGAAATGGTTAAATTCCTCGTATCGATCAAGTACCTACTCAAATTGATATCGTCGATTTCAATAAATGAAATTGTTATTGATTTAAATTAATCGATGTTTTTAATTCGAATGAATCGTGTTTCCGATTTCGATACCAATCGACAGTTTCGATTTCGATGAGTCGACATTTTCAATTTCGATGAATCGATATTTCGATTCTGATTAATCGATATTTTGGCTCGAACAGAGTAATTTTTCGATTTCGATGAATCTATATTATTTCGATTTCGATTAATCGATATTCCTGTTTTGTATGGATCACTCCTTCGATTTCAAAAAAACAATATTCTAGATTTCGACGAATCAATAATTTGATTTTGATCAATCGATATTTCATCTTTGAAGAGATCAGTTTTTCGATTTCGATGAATCGATATTTGTGATTTTGATCAGTCAATATTCTGACTTCATAAGAATCTTATTTTCGATGTCGATAAATCGAAGTTTCTGCTTCAAATGAACCACATTTTCGATTTCAAAAAATCGATATTCATTATCGATTTCGATGAACCGATATTTTCAAATTCGATGAATCGATATTTTCGATTTCGATGAATCGATATTTTCGATTTCAAAAAATCGATATTCATTATCGATTTCGATGAATCGATATTTTTGATTTCCATGAGTCGATTTTTCCGATTTCGATTAATCGATCGTTGTGATTTCGATAAATCGATATTTGTGATTTTGATTAATGGATATTTTGACTTCGTTAGAATCTTATTTTCGATATCGATAAATCGACGTTTCTGCTTCGAATGAACCACATTTTCGATTTCCAAAAATCGATTCATCGATTTCGATGAATCGATATTTCTGATGCAAACAGATTGATTTTTCAGTTTCAAAAATCTTCATTATTGCTACCATAATGAAACTCATTTTCGATTTCGATGAATCGATATTTTTCTTCAAACGATCTTGTTTTTGAATTCGAAAAATATCTTGGGTTCCTTTGATTTCGATGTGTCGATCAACTCATATAATCAGTTGATAAATTCTTCAATTTTGATGCATCCATCAGTTTATTTTCATGTGTATTCTTCAATAAAGTGCTAAAATATTGATCAAAAAGTGGATTTAGTGTTTCGTTGGAAAAAAAAAAAATGTCAAATTCATAGTTAATCATACTTACTTGAAGTTGAACCAACCCCCTTCTCCCATCCGCCTAGAAATAAACCAAAAGCTTCAAATTCGAGTAAAATAAATAAACGATAATTTCGACGAAACGTAAGTATTTCACGCACCTCGAAAATCATACGCCTAATTCATCATTCTATCTTGAATGTCAATGCGGCATAAATTTAGAATGAAACCCGTGACTACTTGCAAAATCACGCGCGACTATTTCAGTCCAAAATAAACATCTTTAGATTCCCCCTTATACGAATTAGAATAATAATGCTAAAAAAAAAACCAGCAGAGAGCAAGAAAAAGGAAGAAGTGTAAAACGGATCATCGCTGGGACTGCAGTAACCGATAATAATTTCAACTTGATGGAAATTATATGAAATGATTTTAATGGTATTGTTTACAGTGGGCTTTTGATGTGGTGTTGAAGCGACGATAGGTTTAGTTATCGGTGTTTATTTTGTAGTGGTCGATAGAATGTGTCGGATGGGTTGCAGTTGTAGTACGAGTTTAGGCGTAGGCTGCTCTTATTATAAGACGGTGTTTTTTAAATTGTTGGAAACGCTTCATACGTGTGGACGCGAGTTCATTTTTATATTGATTTAGGCCTAGGTACCGCTGTGGGTTACGAAATAATTGAGTCGAATTTTAACAAAAAAAAAAAAGTGTGTAATCGAATAGAGAAAAAAAAACCCAGCACCAAAACAAAACCGATAGCATAACGCTTGAAAAATTCAATCAGCCACTTTATCATGTTCGCAGTTCGAAACTGTCTTTTTTTTTATAAAGAAGAAAATAGCAATTACTCTTTTCCATGTGTCATTGAATTGATCATAAATGTGTGTTCATGTGAGCCGCCTTCGCATCATTTTTCTTCTTTCTCGTGCGGTTTTTTTTCCTCGATATAATCTCCACCTTTTACTTGGCTTTGGCAGCAGCTGACGATGGTTCGTGATCTGAATAAAAAATGATGATTGTCGTTTCATTAATCTGGTGACACAACGATTTCGCTCGACATTCCATCAAGTATCCAGCGTGCCGCGTTTCGAAGTAAAAAAATTTCTACCGTTTTATCACATAATTAGAGCTGTTTTTTTTTTTTTTCTATCTTTGGTGGTTATATTTCTACATGATTATAGAGCGTGTGGGTAGGTTGTTGTTATACGATACGGTAGGAAAGAAATATTGATGAAGTGTATGACGTATTTTGTACCAGTAGGTATTTGTGTTTGTCGAGAGCGTCGAAGGGCGAAAATTTAATTATCAACGAAATTTAATTGGAAATTGGCACAATGTTGGTGGATGCATAACTACGTAGGTATTGTTTTATCGGATGAATGATTTTGTTTGTTTGTCATTTTATCGCTGTTTTGCCGTGTACTACGTTGTATATCCGAGTGATCCTAATTAATGTGCGAAATTATGATGGTCACCTATTTGGTTCTCGGTGGATCGTTGCAATTGAAATGATATTGAATTTGTTCTTTTTCAAGTTGAAACCATTCTGTATTCGTGCTACTGAGTTATAGATGGCGTTGATAGAAACTGGAAAGGCGAGAAGGAAAGTTTTCACTCGAGGTCATCATTTTTCCAGCAGAATGTACAATTTTTGATTTTGAACTCTCGGAATGAAGTACGAAATAGTAGATTATACAACAAGGGAGAAAAAAAAGTATTTTTGACGAGTGTGAGGTTTGGGGCACGAGCGAAGCGAGAGAAACAATTCACAGGAGTCAAAAATCATTTTTTTGCGAGCTGTGTATGATTTTTGTTTTAATCGAAGGAGAAAACCGCGGATTTAAACACTCGAGCGATTCGCGAGAGGGAGTGAAATAGCGTTTTACTCCCTCAGACACGAAAAAATTGTTGAAAAGTATTAACAGAACAATTATTTACTAAATACTGCACTGAAAATATGTGTTATTAACGCGAAACGAAGACTATGAACAGTTTGAACGAACTCGGCTCCTATTCGTTTGTTCAGTACCTACCATTTTTTGAAGTATTTTGCTGGTTTAATTTTTGTTTTCAAATGTGTACTTACTATTGTGGGTTGTAAAGAGAAATATTTTTCCATCCCCTTTTTTATACCACTTTTTCATTATGCGATGCCAAGCTTATGCCAGGAGTTGAGGTTTGAGATTCATCTTTATACCTCACGACGACGTCGTAAGTGGGTTGCAAACTATCATCTTTTGAAAAATTTAACGCCTGGTCAAGTTTTATTTTTTATTCGACATTGTTATTAGCGTCAAAAATTAATTATTTTGTTAATTATTATTATCATTATCAACATTGAAAATATATTTTTTTACTCGAATCAAAAATAAATCGTTGAAAAAGTGAAAAAATGAAAACCAATGCAAAATTAAATTTCAAACTTAAAAAATTGAATTAAAAAAAAATTTTGATAAAATTACCTTTTTACTCGTGCCTACTTTAATACCTATTCAAGTTTTTTTTTTTGACTTCGCGTTCATTCTACTCATCGTAGATGTGGCATCTATCCAGAAAAAGTTGTCTTTTTTCGCGTATAACTCGTTGGCTAAAGTTGCACAAAGGCTTGTAGAGCGGCGAGCAAGCTAACAACGAATTTCCGAAAACATTAAAGGGTACTGTGTGGTGACAATAATAAGATAGAACGTAAAACAAAGTTATCCCAAGTTATTCGAACTTTGCTGTGCTTATTTTCAATCTGTAACGCTCGATTGTAACGTAATAAGTTCGTTTAGCAGGACGTGTGGTCGATCGTAATCACAAATTCGTCAAGAACCCTTGCTATAAAAAGGATGATAACTCTTCTGTTGACAATGAATTGCTAACTAAATAATCATGGAAATACCTACGAGAGAAGGTAATTGAATACGATACCGATAGAAGGTCAATTAATCGATGTTTATGTTACTCTCTTATATCTTATCTTGTATTAATCGTCTAGTTGTTTTACGAAGTAGTTTTGGATTAGCAATTGCGATCAATTTAAAGCGTGAATAAATCAATCAAAAGTACCTCGTCAGTATATACTCGTTAAAAATAATATTTGATTTATCTTAACATATGGCTCGTTCGTATTTGAAAATCTATCAAACACACTTGTTTCGAGTTTACTTTTCAAGATCGTTCTAATGATAATGACTAATGAGTAATCAATACCAAACGTTAACTGGTACTGGTTCTGAATTAAGCCAGTAATTTCACACTTTGAACCTATAATTCAATATTTTTCAACATATGGAAGGTGATAACATCGCGAAGGATTCATTCCTAAATTGTTAAATACTTGCAAGAATGTTGGGGCGGTTTTCATTTCGTATTTACTTGTCAAATTAGTCACGTTGTGTTAATTAGTTTCTGTTTTTTTTTCTTGTGTTTCGTTTTCTACCGAAAATTATCAGTTTCGATGTTATCTTTAACGTGTTTTATCTCGTAGTAGAATTGAACGGTTTGTGTATTTCCGAAGGGTTAGATAGATGCGCCTACAACCTCCACATGCTTTATTTTCAAATCATTTATTGTTTTTACAGATTTTGGAATGGTGTGGATGGGCGATATGCTGCTGCAAAATGAGCCCAGCGACTTGATGATGGAGCAAGCAGTAGATCCCGGATTTTTCGTCGACGCGAATTCTCAATCTTTGGGCGAAGAAGATATGAGATGCCGGAATCAAATGGTATGTGTTTTTAGCCAACTTTGGTCGTACGATAGATGCGTTCGCATTAGTAATGTTTTGCTTGCAGGGCATGGAAGGATTCATGATGCTCGAAGATTTAGACGATTCTCGATGGTACGTGAACGGAATGCAGGAAGAAATGATGCTGGATGGAGACCAATCGAATTCGTCCAAGGTTGTAAATAACTCGACGCAAACCGGTCTTCAAAACGCACCTCCGGGATCTCGTAAAATTAAACCAGTCAAGCACCCCGGGCTCAAATTACAAACTCCCATCGCCTACCAGAGAGATACAGACCTGAATGTTATACCAATTCAAAAGGATGGAAGAGGTTGGTTTTTCACCACGAAATTAGTCTTCGAATAAGCCCGCATGAGCTCGGATTTTTCACCATTTTCGTATATATTTATTACAGCCGTTTGTAAGAAATGTGGAGCTATCGGAGTGAAGCACGCGTTTTACACGAGAGAACGACGTTATTGTAGCTTGGCCTGTGCTCGAGGTTCGCTCGAACTGGCCGTTAACAATGGAATCGAGCAGTCGCCAACTAACTCTCAATGGTCTTCGGAAGTAAGTCGTGTTAGTTAAAAGCTTCATCTTGAGAACGCATCTTAACGGCTGGTTTTCTTCGCTCAGGACGCACCACCTGTATTAACGCCGGCGGTGCCACCGCTGATACCGATATCAGTATCGGATAATCAGCCGCCGCAGCTCATCCAACAAACGTCTCCATTTACCGGAACGACTAGCAGTCCGTCTTCGTACGTAGCTCCGCAGACGACACCTCCGCCACCTCAATTACCGCAACAAAGTTTAACCGAACCTCAGTTACCGCCTGTATTTATCTTACCTCCGGACGAGCCTCCTTTTCCTTCGGAGAAGAAACCACCCAGCTTGTTGTACAGTTACGACTGGAGCGTGCAATTGACTGATCCCTATTTTAAGGCTGCTCCTACGTCTTGTTTCAAACACGTACGATGTTCTATTCGGCCTATCTACTCGGATCATTTTTGTACCGGTATTGATATTCGATTGATTTGTTTGTTTAGGCTCCTATGGCTGATCTATGGCATTATATAGATGTAGGCTTGAAAGTCGAAGTTGAAAATACCGATAGTTATGATTTCTGCGAAGAGTTCCCTAATTCGTTTTGGATCGCTTCTGTTCTACGTGTCGAAGGTGACTATTGTGTATTCGAGAAGTTGAACGAATTCAGAACTTATTCATTCATTTTTATTATTTTTCCTGTAGGATATAAGGCTCTGCTAAGATACGAAGGTTTTATAAGCGACGGAAGTAAAGATTTTTGGGTAAACTTGTGCTCGTCTGCAGTCCACCCAGTTGGATGGTGCGCCATTCGTGGAAAACCATTGATACCTCCAAAATGTAAGTACAAATACGACGCCGAAGCCTCGTTACTCGTTATGTTTTGTTCGAATGGTTCTCATAAGAGTTGTTTTTTCAGCCATTAAAGATAAGTACTCGAACTGGAAGGAATTCTTGAAACGACGCCTGACCGGAGCCCGAACCTTACCGTCTAACTTCTACTCCAAAGTACACGACAGTATGAAATCTCGATTCAGGTGTGATCTAACCGTAGAAGTCGTCGATAAAGATCGTATTTCTCAGGTCAAAGTAGCTACTATTGACAAAATCGTCGGTAAAAGGCTACAACTACGATATTACGATTCAAAACCGAACACAGCCGACGGTTAGTTGATAAGTTAGTCTCGCTGTGATGCGAAAATTGGCAAACCGATTCAATCTTTCGTGTTTCTTTTGTCTAGTATTCTGGTGCCATGAAGATTCGCCCCTGATTCACCCAGTTGGCTGGGCCAAGCGGATCGGGCAACGGTTGGACTGCTCTCCGGAGTACCAAGATCGTATGATGAAAGGCCTGCGAGAGAAGGACGACTCGACCGCTGATCTATTCGTCTTACCCGAACGATTTCCACTACCAGAGAATTTCTGTTTTCGCAAAGGAATGAAATTGGAAGCGATAGATCCTCTAAATTTGGCCGATATATGCGTGGCAACTATTATGGAAGTATGTACGATCTTCGTTGCCCTTTTTTATTTCGATCGATACTGAAATTTTTAAATACGTCTGTTTCGTTCGAAGGTGCTCAACGAGGGATATTTGATGATCTGCGTCGATTTCTGGAACGATCAGCATCCATCGACCGAAGATTGGTTCTGTTATCATATGACTTCGCCTTGTATATTCCCTGCGGGATTTTGCGCCGCCAATGATATAGCTTTGATGCCTCCAAAAGACTACAACAGGTCTACCTTCGACTGGAATAGTTATCTGCAAGAAACTGGTTGTATCGCGGCGCCTGCACAGTTGTTTAATCAGGTGATTACGACGGTTGTTATTTTAACCGAAACGAAACTAAAAAAGTGTGTTATTTACTTTACGGTTTGTTTGTTTTATTTGTTTTTCCGCCTGACGACAGGACGTACCAGATCACGGACTCGAAGTCGGTATGAAGTTGGAATCGGCCGACCTTATGAATCCTCGTCTGGTATGCGTGGCTACAATTATTCGGGTGGTCGGCCGACTGTTGAAAGTGCACTTCGACGGATGGGAAAAGGAATTCGATCAGTGGATAGATTGCAACAGTTGCGATATATATCCAGTCGGATGGTGCGAATTAGTCTCCCATAAGTTGGAAGCACCTCTGTGCGAATCTAAACCAGTGCCATGCGGTAAGTTAGCATTTGCCTCGTGCCCACCGTTACTAGCGCGTATATGTTTCACGTAAACGTTGTCTAAAACCCATTAATTCTAGAGCAGACGTCGTATTGTGTGGCACGTATCGATTGTGTAATCGCTCACTTTTTTTTCGCCCCGTTCTCATACGACGAACCGTGTTAGAATAATTTATTTGAATTTTGCGCTCAGGTAATCGAACAGGAGGATCTCGTAAACGGCGCGGTAAAACCATCTCCCCCACCAAACCAGATAACCCGAAGAACGCGGTTAAACCCGAAGAATTCGAAAATACGGTGCCTAACAATGAATCCGAAAGCTTCACTATGGAAAATTCTAACGATTCTACAGTCGAAACGGTAATTCAAAGTGATCAATTTGGTTTTTGGTTTAAAATAGAAAGAAAGTTGATTGAGATAATTTTTCTGCGATAGAAACCGAAGAAATCTCACCGACAAGAATGGGTATCGAATGTGCAAACATCGAGCCAACAAAGTGTCTCACCATCGACGGCGAAAAATTCAAAAAGTACCATTTTAGTGGTAAGATATCGTCTTCGGTTTTCGTCAAATTTTCTATCACGAATTCGAGTCTATTTCGTGTCGTATTTTTAGGAGCAAAATAATTGTACTCCGGAGAAAACTAAATTAATACCTCGATTATCGGATTGCAAGAGTAAATCGATAAATGTACGGCCAGATACGTGGAATGTGGAAGACGTGGCCGAATTTTTGAAAACAAACGACTGTGCTACGTATTGCGACGCTTTCATCAAAAAAGTAAAATACCCTCAGAATATCTCATCAACGGTGAAAACCGACCTGTAACCGATTGTAATGTTGCAGGGAATCGACGGCAGAAAACTACTCGAGCTGAGTAAAGAAGAAGTGCACAGTTTGGCCGGCATGAAAATGGGCCCTTCGTTGAAGATACAGAATTTAATCAACCAATTAATCATGAAGGTGAATCCGGCTCAGAGACGTAATAAAACATCTTTAAAAACCGTTTTATGATATTCACACGCAGTATTTTTGGGCGCGTAGATAAGCAAAAAAAATGGGAGGAAAAAAGACGTAGATTTATAGTGAGCTGGACGGATCGAATGGTACTATACGAATGCTTTCTCGATATACGAATTATTATTTCATAAGGTAAATCGTCACGATTCTCAGATTATTACGACGATGTATAGTAATTTTTGTTTTAGTTCTTTTTTTCATTTAGCTTTATTCAAGTTTTTTAAATAAGTCAGAAATTCTTCGGATAAAAGAATTCAATTAGTAGGGATTCAGAACTTCGTATTATTCGTAAGGTGTACAAAGGAGAAGAGAATAAGTTATTATAAGAAACGTATTTAACGTTAAGCTATATTAAAAACAAAAAAAAAAAATCGTAATTATTAGCTAAGATTGGCGTTACTAAAATCAGTAATCAATTCTCGAACGGGCATTGTATCATTGGTTTTTCGCGATACTACGAATCTTTTAATTTTGAAGAATAGTATTTTTATTTATTTTTTGTATCGTTCCAAGACAGCATCCAGTTGATCCAGTGTTATGTAGTTAGTGATCTATATTTTTATCGAGATGTGTTTTTTTTCGGTCTCCACCTTTTATTTCGATTATTTTATTTTTTTCCCCATGAGGTTTTAGACGAATCTTTTTTTTTTAAAGCAGGGTATTTTATTGGAGAACATTTTAATGGTATTTTCTTTTTGTACCATGATGTGAGATTTGGACTGGAATTGTGTTTTTGATCGGACGGAAGAATGGTCTTTTCGTACGCCAACTTTTTCAGAAACGACCGCGTTAACGTTTTTATCATCAAGAAAACAGTGTACGAAGTAAAAGAAGAAATGTGATGTGTAGTTGAAGTTTAATTTACCAATTGTCGTATGTTTGTGTGCGATAAAATGTACATATTATTTAAATCGCGTTTTATCAAAATTTTAAAAATGCAATAATTATATTACAATAATGATTATAATGAAAATATGAAAACTTTCACTAGTAAGTAGTTTGAAAAAGGGATAATTTCGCAGCCTCGATGTGTTGAAGCTTTTTTCAACATCCATATTCACCGAAAACAACCTCGGTAGCAGTATTAAAATGCTGATACGAGTATTTTTTAGCCATAAATTCCATGTTTTTATGTGTAACAAAAAATTTTACAAAATAAACAGAATATATAATTTTGCTAATGTATTACGATGAAAAATAATGAAGAAACAAAAATAACGAATCTGGCAAATAATTTGGATAAATTTCAGCGTTGGAAAGAAATCATCGTCACTGCGACGAACGGCTGCAGTAAAATTTGAATTCTCAACGGAATTTCGGCTGAAAACGCCATGTGATAGTTTTTGTCGCGCGTGGAGGTAACACTGCGTATGAGACGACATACAATGGCAGCGCTGTTAACCATATGATTGTTTGGTGAAAAACGTAGTTCCTCTGTTTTTTCGTCGTATTATGCAATATTGAAGTATTTTCGCGAATTTCAACGTCGAATCGGATTAATTAAAGGTGTATACGCGAATTTGTAAACTTTTCCGGGCAAAAATCGATCGATTTGCGCGAAAAGGTGTACGTATACAACGTACGATAGTATGATCGGCGTGGTATACAGCTGTTCCCGGTTCCCGCCAAACATCAATTGAGTAGTGTCGTGGTTCCGACGGTAGGAGTGGTTATACGTGAATAATTCTGTGTTATTATTTTATCAAACTATTGTAATATTGAAAAATTGCGTCGAAAAAGTTGTTTTTTTAAAGAAAAAATGACTACACTAGACCGGGGCGAGGAAAAATTGAAATTCCAAGATTTGCCGCAGCATTACGATCAAAATGATATAAGCGGATATTGTAGGTGAGTACTAAGTAGCCTAAATCTTTTTATTGTCTTGCGCCTTCTCCGAAGTTTTACTCCGTATCACATGTTTTCTGGCATGATTTTAATTACGTTACTCGGTTCGCTTTGAATTTCGCGTCTGAAACGGTGTAATCGCGCGATAAGTGTCGAACTATGGTGAAAATTTTACGACCATGTGAAATTATTGTCGTCCATTCGGTTGTTATTTAGTTTGTTTATTGTACCTAATGCGATGCAATGAACGTGGCGTTACACTTCGCCGGTGTCAGCTGTTCGACGCCATGTTTTTATGAATGACTCACGTAGTGATATTGATTTTACGTAATTTCCAAATTATCAATCATTTTATTGTAAATAAATCAGCTTTTTCGGCTGCAACGTAACGTAGTGTGGGGTTGTTTGGTGGAAACATTTTTTTATCTCGATAAACGAGATAAGTGACGTGCCCGTTGTGTTTGAAGTTCGATACTGATAAAACGATTGTTAAAACTGACCAAGTTCGACTCGAGTTATTTGAAAAGATGTTTTAAATCGTGATATGGAATACAAATTTACTATTTATATCAATTTATACCGTACGGTTTCGTATTTCGTTGTCGATTTTCTGGTAATTTTTCGCGCCAATCTAATCGCGCCGTCGAATCGAACGTGAATAGATAATTTCTCTCGATTGTTTGTCTCTGACGACGATGGCGAATAAATTTAGGGCATCTGGTCGAGGAAATGAAAACTTGAAACGGTTTGTTGTGATACGAGGATGGTAAAAACCATATACTCATGTACTCGATCATGTACAACGTTTGAACACGATGTCCATGTACGGTAACCCATTCTAGACTAGTTTTTAGACCGTATTATTCGAGTAATTAGCCAAGTAATGCCCTTTTTCGTTTCATTTGCTTGCAGTTTAAATAGCGAAAAAGCCGAATCTCCGGTCACGCCGAACATATCTCGTACGACGACGTCAGCCGCTGTAGCATCGGTAGTGTCGAACGCCGGAAACACACCACCGTCGTTGGACGAAAAGAGGATGCGACGCGAAATCGCCAATTCCAACGAACGACGGCGAATGCAGTCCATAAATGCTGGATTCCAATCGCTGCGTACATTATTACCCCATCACGAAGGAGAGAAACTTAGCAAGGTAAATTAAATTTCCACATATTGCTGTACCGTTATCGCCGGATAAAAAATACCCCTCGTCGCATGAATACGCCACGATTTCGTATCAGTCGGACGTCGCACGTCGTGCGTTTTCCTATTTTCAAATCCTTTAACTGCAGATAATAAAGGCTGGAAAGAAAAAAATTCTTTGAATAAACAAGCCGATATCGCGACCAAATATTAGTTTCCCAAGTAGTGCTATAATAAGATAATACGCACATGTCTTCTACTCAGACCTTCCCTCCGTAGTTTTTTTTCCCTTACGTTGCATCAGCTCTATTTCTATCAACACGCGCTCTCGCTCTCTCTTACTCTCCCGAAACCCCGAAGTAAATATTTGACAAATGGAAGGTGCATTTCGTCGAAATCCAGATATGTTGCACACCTGATAATCTGGATCGTGTATTGTCCACCGCCTCCCCTTCACCCTTCACCTATTTCGCGACCCTAACCATTGTGTATACGTCTTAGCATCAGCGTTTTTTCATTATGCGTGTAAGTTGCGCACCCTGTAAGATTCAACATCTGCTCCGTACTCGCGGCTGTGTACGTATTTACGAGTATATATTCGTCTAAGCGTGCATTTTCGAGCAGACAAAAAAAAAACAGCTTCGGAAGAATAAATTATGGGAAAAGAATTGAATATGCGTTGACGAAAAAAAAAAAACTCATTTCCTCCCTTCTTCTGGCCCCTCGAAAGCGACGTCCTTATCGAGTTTTGGCTATTATGTCGTTCTAGAAATGAAAGTTTTGTAATATTGCTGGAGTGGCTGAATCAGCAAAAAAATGAAAGAAAATTGCCAACTTTCGAGACCAAGTGTTTTCTAGATTGAGATGAAATTTTTTCCCCAAATGCAAGGAACCAAAACGTCGTCAAGTGGAAAAAAGTGACGAAAACTGACAATGAGGACTTTTTTGCGACGTAAAATTCTGTATAAATCGCCGAAACAGTTCCATTGTTGATGCAATATCGTGTAATTCATCTGGTTTTTCAAGGTTGACGTAGCGAAAAATCGCCGAAATTGTCACAAATATTGCGTCAGCTGCGATTTTTGGGCAAGCCGAGGAGGGTAGGATGGTGTCAGATTTTACCCCTTTTTCAAGTTTAACGTTGACCTTGAACGTTGGCTATTTTTCGGGTAACGAGAACGTTGTTTTTGTCGACATAGACAAACACGATTCATCGACCTTCTCCTACTTTCTTCGTCACTCAGAATATAGGTTCTGCGTGTAAATAATCGGAAGTATTTTTTTTCTGTTTTGATAAAAATTGAGGGGGAAATCGTATTCAAATAAGAAATACCCAATTTTTTAAAATTTCTTTTCAATTTGTTGATTCTGAAATTTTTTGTTGGTCTCTTTTTCTGAAATAATTCATAATTTTTTTGTTAGAAGAAAAGAACCTTTCTCGTCCATAGAAAGTTTCAAAAATTCAGGAAAAGTTACCTGATCGACATGATTTTCTGATGAATTTGTTTACCAAGGGGAAAGGAAATTGAACTAAAAAATTTTCTCGATGTTTAGTTTGAGTAATTTTTGTCGTTGACGAAGAAAAAATTTTACAGGGATTCGCAAAATTTTTGATTCTTACACATTTTCAATTCTCATCGACTTCCCCTTTTTCACAGAATTTTTAGTTTTCTCAAAATTTCTCATTTTTAATAAATTGTTAGTTTTCACAAAATTTGTAATTTTTTCAAAACTTTCTTTTTTCGCAAAGTTTTTGTTTTTCTCAAAATTTTTAATTTTTTTATTTATTTTTATTTTTTTCCAATTTAAAAAAAAAATTGTTTTCTCAAAATTTGTTTTTTCGCAAAGTTTTTATTTTTCTCAAAATTAACAATTTTCTGCAAATTTTTAATTTTTTTAAATTTTTTAGTTTTCACAATTTTTTTTTCGTTTTCCATTTTTCAAAAATTTTTGGCCTTCTCAAAATTTTATTTTTCCTCTAAATTTTTGATTTTTTTTAAAATTCTGGTTCTCTCAAAATTTTATTTTTTCCTCAAAGTTTTTATTTCCCTCAAACTTTTCAGTTTCTCTACAATTTTTGGTTTTCATAAAATTTTTGCAAATTTTCCATCATGCAAAAATTTTTTTATTTTTCTCAAAATCTTCAATTTCCTCAAAATTTTTGTATTTTTGAAAATTCATACAAATTTTTGATTTTTTAGTTTCCTCAAAATTTTCTTTTTTTTTCAAAGTTTCTGTTTTTTTTTTTTAATTTTGTGAATTTTTTCCAATTTTGGTTTTTCTCGAAATTCTGTTTTTTTTTCTTAAAGGTTTTATTTTTCTCATAATTTACAATTTTACGTTTTCACAATTATAAATTTCCCATTTTTGAAAAATTTTTAGTTTTCTCAATGTTTTTGTGTTTTTAAAAATTTTTAATTTTTTTATAATTTTTACAAATTTTTGATTTTTTAGTTTCCTTCCAAGTTTCTGTTTTTTCTCAAAATTTGTAATTTTTGCAATTTTTTAATTTTTCCACAATTTTTAATCCTTATCCGATTTTTTAAAAACTTTTAGTTCCCTCAATTTTTTTTTTCAATTCTTAGTTTTTTCTAAATTTTCTTTTTTTCCAAGTGTCTGTTTTTCTCCAAATTTGTAAATTTCTTGAAAATTTTTGTTTTTTTCCAAAATTTTCAATTTTTACAAATTTTTCCATAATTTTTTAGCTTTCTCCAATATTTTTTCTCTCAAAGTTTTTGTTTTTCTCAAAATTTTCTATTTTTCTAAAATTTATGGTTTTCACAAAATTTTCAGTTTTTACAAAGTTGTCAGTTTTCAGAAAAAATTACGTTTCGTTGCATTTCCCCCCTCTCCCCTCTCCTTCGGCATTCCCGAAAAAGTTAAATTTGGGAGAAAACGCACGATCAATGCGAAAGTTTTGTAAGATTTTTTCATAGGGGAAAGGGGAAGTGTCGAACGAGAAATTTTCTCAAGCCATGTTTTCCCCCAGCAGTGTGGATAATTTTTGTAGCATATCTACTGAGGGAAAATGCTGATTCGATTGAACGTAACTTTTGAAAATGAATTCGAAGCTCAACTGCATCGTTTCTTTCCGGCTCAGGGATCCCCAAAATTCGTTAAAATATGTCTGCTCGTCGAATTTCTTCCAATCGAATTAATTTAAAACAATCGAAAATGACAACTTTCTAATTACATTCGACTCTGGCCTGTTCCCTGTCTGTCTGTGGGATCAGCTGTTTCGCATATTTCATTCGTCCATCTTCAGTATACCATACCTCCCCTCGTTGGCCAATTCTAGGAAAAAAATCCATTACGAAACCGAGTCGAGTTCGTAGAAACCATAATGATTTATCCTTCGTACACGTATTCGTAACACAATGCATTCATTTGGCAAATTATATCGATAATTTAGTTGATGAATTCAACATTCGGACGTACGTATATTTCGGTGTTTCTTTCGTACACGCGGTTGTATGCATGTGTAGTAATCACCTCGACCTATGTACTTGCAACCGAGAGAGCTAGTTATCTTTTTTTTTTTTTAGATTTTCCTCTGTATGTCTGTGTGTCTGTCTCTGATCGGTGTGCTGGCGAAATTTCATTAGCTACAATAGGCATTTGACCTTACACGCGACATCGGAAAAGCGACTATTAATCACCGGCGTAAATTTACGTCTTAATCCATTCACCCTTGCTCGATTTATTAACGTGGCGCGTCGTACGTGTGTGTAGTACTAGGACACGGGACGAGACCCGGTATGAATTGAGAATGTACACGTTGAAGAAGAGTAGAGGAGAAAAAAAACACACGCCACCTACCCGTAGTAGTACTACACGCGTAGAGTATACGAAAACACAATGTACGTAATAATATCATTAGAGGAGGTGAAGTAGAGTGCAAAAAAACACTACAACGCGTCGTAGAGTAAAAGCCATAAAGGGAAAAAAATGGCAATAGAGAGGTGGCCGGGGGTAAAATTAATAGCGTTAATTCATTATATTTGTTTGCTTTCGACGTATACGTATTATATTCTTGGAGGAGAAAATAGTAATTTGGCCAAATGGAAACGAGATGCGTCAGTGTACAGGACGACGAACGACGACGCAGTCAGCTCTTACGACTGTGCGGTGTAATTTTCCATACCTACATATAATATGTATGCGTATGTAAAATTCTAGAGGTATAAAGAGTACCAACCAATATAATAAACGAGATGTACGTAGAATAGTACATAGACGTATAGAATGGTATGTACGTATGGAGAGAGCGAGTGTAGGTATATTTAGCGCACAACCGTCCTTACTACGGTCGTTGGTTTATACGTAGATGGGTATGCGGAGCGGCGGCGCGAGGCGCAAATAACACATAGGCAAAGTGGTCGTACGTACGTAAGATGTATGTATGTATATTGTAACTAGCATAGTAAGTAGTCGAAACAATAAATTGATAATATGCGCGGCGCATGCGTCAGACGAATACGACTAAACACGTACATAATAATATACGTATATGTATGCTATACGTAAATAAGTATATGTCTTCGTCTTGGTAGTCGTGTATAGGTACATTGGGAGAGGTCGACGATTCAGCAGAAACTATTTTAAATGACAGACTATATTACCTATAAACTTGATGACGTAATTGTTTCGTTATTCATTGACGACGACGTCGTCGACGTGTAACGGCGCAATTGGATAAACCGTCATAGCCATCGTTGTCGGCGTCGTCGACGTCCTCAAACGATGGAATGCCATCTTGCCATCTGATTGGCGTAAACCGCGTATAGCCTTTCGGTTGGGTGTGAAATGTGATTTTATGTACGAGCTGTGAGAGACTGCCGAGTTGATGGAAATGGAATTCGATGAGAAAAATTCGAGTTGAACGTTTAATTTCATTTTTTCCGAATGATTTTTTTTGGAGTTTTGATTTTTTTTCCCTACAATTTTTGGAGCATTCGAGTTGGATTTTGATGTAATTTTCTAAAGAAGTTGAAAATTTCGAGTTTTTAGAAATTTTAAAAACAATTGACATTTTTTTTTTCAGTCAAGAATTTTCTCAAAATTTCAAATTTTCCAAAAAAAGTGCTTTTCATTTTGCAATTTTTGATTTTTTTCTTTTTTCGTTGTTATTCATATGCATTTGATTTTTTGGAGACAACGATTCAATTTATTGCAAAATTTGATTTCTTGGCTCAATTTTTGGTCACCATTTTTTTAGCTGATTTTCATTAATGATGAAATCAGCTATTAAATTTTTTTTTGTAAATTTTAGCTTTTTTGTGTGCTGTTTTCACTCCATCGAAAACAAAATCACGAGAATAATATCCAACGCACCGTGGTTCGTACGAAACTCCCAGACACACCGTGAATTGGGCCTTGAAAACCTAAAAACTGTCATAAATGAAACATCAACAAAATACATAAACTCGCTAGAATCACTACCGATGTTCGAGGAACTTACAAAACAAGGTGAAATTACTCGAATAAAAAAGAAAAGTTCGCAAGACTAAAGTAACATGTACTCAGTATACTAGTACTAATTTGTAAACCAATGACTGTGTAGTTTTTTTAAAAAAAAATTTGCCTATCCCTGCCAAATTCTAGCTGGAAACCCCCACGATAGATCGTAAAAGCGCCAACTAGTCGCTGTACCGATAAACAAATAAATATTTTGTCTCTCTCTTGTCATTTTCAATAATTTTAAATTATGAAATTTTTTAATCGAGAAATTCTCGCTTTATTTTGCTAATTTTTTTGCAATTTTTGGTAGAACATATTAGCAGTTTTTTGGGAATGGATTTCACCACCACCCCCTCCCCCTAAAAAATTGTCATATTTTTTGAATTTTCCCAATTTTGATTTTTTTTTTCATTTTTGGTTGTAATTTTTGTTGGAAGTCGTTACTTCATTCTTTTATTAATCTTTTTCTATACTGGCCGTGTATAATTGCTGTGATTTTTACGCCCAGTATGAGGGGTTTCGAAGAATAGATTTTAGATTTGACTTTGGAGTTTCAGGTCTTTAATCAAGCATAGGATTTTATTCATTTCTGGAAGTGAGTCAATAATTTTTTGGTTGTCTTCAGTTATGTCCAAGTTTTGTCTCGTTGGTTTGAGATTAAGGCAGGAAAAGAGAAGATGTTGGGATGTGATCAGTTCAAAAATTCAGAATTGGCAGGTGGGTTTGGGGGCTCTAAGATGTGTAAGTGACTAATGATTTTTCATTTTCATCAAATTTCTTTATTCTCTCATCAGTTTTTATTTAAAATTAAATTATTTTCGAAGTTTGAAATTTCAATTTTTTTAGTTTTCATTTTTTTTTTAGATTTAATGAGTTTTTTCGCATTTTTTTTCATTTTCCTATCATTTTAATTTTTCCAAATTTTGGATTGAACTGAATTTGTTTCGGTGGAAATTTTTATATTTCAATCGATAATCCTATTTTTTGTCAATTTTTGACTTCTGCTCATTTTTCATCCATTTTTACAAGTTTCTAAATATTTTTCCAATATTCAAAATTTTAATTTTTTTCGATTTTTTTTTTTACAACTTTTTCCTAAATTCATTTTTTCTTCCCTTTAAATTTTTTTTTTTGCAAATTTTTCCATGATTTTGATTTTTTTAAATTTTGAATCAAACTTTAATTTGGTTTTTGAACATTTTTTTATTTTTATTTTTTTTTAAATTATTAATTCGCTTTCTTTCGTCAGTTTGTAATTATTCTTTCATCAATTTTTGCTTTTTAAAAAATTTTCATCATTTTTTAAAGTTTTCCTTCAGTTTTTAATTGCCAAAAAAATAATAATTATATTGAAATTTTCAATTTTTTGGAAATTATTATTTTCTTTCCTGAGTGGCTTCCATTTAAAATTCCACATTCTAGTCATTTTTATCGATGTAGAAGATTTTTTTTTATTTCAAAACCACCTTCAACTTGTTTTGATTTACACTTTCTCTTCTCTCGATCTCACACTATCAAAAATTTATCTCAACATCCATTGCACTGAATTCAATTTAAATTATATCCCTTTTTTCGTGGAATCTATCTCACTGGACAGTGGACATCAATTCCATCACTCATCAGACAACCGTCTCCATATCCGTATACAACAGTAACAAAAACCCGCCCGAAAAGAAAGATATACCCAAACCCAAAGAGTCGAACTAGGCTCGTAAAAACGAAAAAAAGGAAAAGGAAGTGGTATTAAATGGAAAAATAGAAAGGAAGAGAAATAAGAACTCCAAAAAAAAAAGAGTTATATGAATGAGTAATCTCGAGGGTAGGAAATAAACAACTTGTGTTTCGAAAAGAACTACACAATATTTTACAACCACTTTTTTCTACGATATACATACGTGTACGTATACGATGACATATGTCATTTTAGGAACGTGTAGAGGAAAGGAAAAAACAAAAAAAGGACTCGACCAGGTAACGGTCTCGATATAGGTGGAACTATGAAAACCGAACACACGCATCGTACATAACCGTCAACTGATAGAAAATGCCACCGTTGTCGAAAAAATGTGGTGAAAGAGAGAGTAGGTTTATTTATTTCTATCGTGCATGCTGATATGCTGGTTGTTGTTGTTTTTTTTTTTTGGCGAATTTAAATTGAAAACGAAACGATTTCCGGGTTGGGAATGAGATGAAATTCGATTTTGATGAAAGTGGTCGTGTTCGTGTGTAGTTCTAATCGAATTTGATGTCAGAAAAAGACAAATTTTTGGAATAGAAAAGAAAAATATTGAAAAACAGACGATTTAAATTTTTAAAAATTAGTACAAGTCTGCTGTAGTATTGAAGAAAAAAAAGTTTGTGAGTAAATCTACTGTTTACTCCACGAAATGAAAAAAGAGCATCTATATGGCATCTATAAAAGATACGAACACCTGTAAAAATACCGTCAGAGGGGTTTCATTGTGTAGATGTTATTCTTACCTACGCTAGGTACAGAGAAAAAGAAGAAGAAAAGTGGGAGAGATGGTTTTAAGTAGGTAATCGCGAATAAATCAAAAATACGGAGCATGTATCGAGAAGAAAAATACCGCGAAACCGTAGCAGCAGGAGTAAGAAACGGCAGAGATGAACCTACACATCTTGTATGTACGTATAATAGAATCGACGTAAGAGACGAACAAAAGGTACCTGCTCCCCGCACCTCAATGAATCACTCCTTACGTAAGAGAATTTCCCTTCGATCCGTCACCACACCTTACACTACTCGCACGTTTTACACCTTTTTGGATGAAAAAAGAAAATAATAAAGAAACAGAAAAAAGGATGACGAATGTTGGATTGGATGTGTGTGAGATGGCGCGCAGGTGATGACGATATTTTTAACAACCATTTCCCTCTCGAAGTCGAATTGGAGAGGTCGCCGTGAAACGATTATTCGCACATCGGCGTTGGCTCTTTGTTGATGTACGTACGTATGTGGTAGCATTTCGCACGATATCGGAATGCCAAGAATTCACCTTGTGTAAAATTGTGTTGGCTCGCCGGTGCAAAAAAAAAAAAAATTCCGAGCTTACGTACAATGTATGTTTCGCACCTAAAATCTACCTACTACACTATACGTGTACGTATGTACGTTGTGTTATTCACGTATATTATGAAAAATTGAGAGGGGCGGAGAGAAGGAGAGCAGTCGATACAGAGATGTATGGAGCAGATAGCGTAGTAGTAACTCGTGGTATGAACGCCGCGACGGCGGTGCCTATAAATAAAGAGGCAGGAAAAGGGATGAAGGGCGGCAGCAGACGACGCAGTATGCGCGCTACGGCTACGTTTACGACGGCGAGGACGCCTGACGTGTTCGCGTTGTATACAAATAACAGCTGACAATATTATGTGTGGCGCGTTTTGTATATTCATTCAGCGACGTGTACGTAAACACGCACACGGGCATCCGCGTAGCATTTTTACGCCAGCCAATTGTAGTAATTTCTAATTGTGTAGGGTGCCAGGTGATTTCTCTGCGGGGTCTTGAGGGTTGATGGAGGGAAATGGTGATTTGCAATGGTTTTCCTAGTGGAGAGGTCGGTTCGACGAGTCTTGACTTGACTATCAAAAATTACAGTAAGTGGCTCGGCATGTTGAGTATTGTGTGAGGAAAAACGAGACAAGCGAGATGAAAAATTTATAAAAATTGTTTAAAACGTGAAAGGAATTGGAAAATTTATTTCAGAATTTTCATAAGATGGCTGAAGTCTTTCAGTGCCAGTTTTCGTCATTTTTCGAGCAATCAAAGTGATTTTCGAATTCCTCCCGCGACTTTTTGAGGCCCCCCTTGACCTGTTTGATGTTCCGAGAAGCCATCATGATTTCCACCTCAAGGACCAGTCCTAAAATGCGAAGAAATTCTCTCAAGTTAGACAGAAATGACACCGCATTGTGACTTGAGTACGCAATCGTCGAAATGAAATCAATACGACGCGACGACGCAATTGATCCATCCCGATGATAAAATTTTTCATCTGCGAACAACGACTGTGGAAGATTCGAGGAAAAGAACAAGGATAACTTCGCGACGCGGCCGCAAGGCACCGACATCGACACCAAAACCAGGGGAAAAGAAATGGAAACGTATCGACATGCTGTGGCAAGGCGAATTGAAGATTGAGATCGGTACGATTTTGGCTCGGCGATGACTGCATCTCGACAACAGCTGCGGGGTGCAATGATTTTGTGCAAGGTTGACGAGCACGATGACTACGACGAACACCTTGATGAGAGACGATCATTACAGCGTAATCAGCGATCGTAGGTCTACTACTGCTGCCACAAAGCGGAATGGTATGATCGCAACGCAGAGGTACACGAACGTCTTGGATGCATTCAGAGGTAGTGGCATGGCAAGGTGCGGTAAAGATGTACGTACGTACGCCGTTGTTGTTGTTTTTGTTGTGCGGCTGGAAGTACCTACATACGTACATACGCAGCGAGTACATGGGTACTACGATTCGTTCACGAAGAGCGGCTGAAGAATGGAAAAATAACAACGAGACGAGAGAAAGAGAACGCTGTTCTCGTCTGCTGCGTTGAGTTGTCGTTCTCGAGTTGTCGTTACGTAGTCGTAACTCGTGGTACGGCAGCGAGAGAAGCACCGCCGCCGTAGCCTAAGAAAAAAAAAATACGAGCGACGAAGAAACCCGCGCTAAGGAGCGAGACCGAATGAGAGCAGCGGGCTGATGTGCTGGTCCGCCGCCATCCCGCCGCACCGCCGCAGCCTCGCACACAACGTACAACATACCGGCAGAGTAAAAGTGAGAAAGAGAGGAATACAACACAACAGAAGTACGATCTACGAAGGATGAATAATTTTTACCGTAGCGTAGCGTGTCAGTGCTTTCGTGTGCGTGTGTCTGAAAAAAACGCTGCAACGTGCAACGCTCGGTGCACGCCTAACCGAGTGCGTACGCATGTCATAATGTGCCACGAGGAGAGGAGCAAAGGACGCTGTGTCAGCTGAAGCGCGCAAGAACGCCGGTGGAAGTGGCACGGATGGCGGGGAGCTGAAGGGAGAGAGTCAGCTAACGTCTGTGTGTGAATACGTGCGACTGTGTGCGGCGCGTACGAAAAACCTGCTCTACCAGCGGCCTTCTTACCATCCTCTTCCCTGGCCACCACACGGTTCGTAGGACGTTGTATGAGTGCGCCTCGTCTAGAATGTGGCGAGTGGCGGGGAGCTGTGGCGAGACACGTCAGTGTAACCATCGTGTCAGTGCCAAAAGTGCCACATGGTTAGGCGGCGTGTTTGTATTTTCGGCGCGCAAATTTGCCATGCAACGTGAGGCGTACGTTCGTGCAGATTTTTATCAATTTTTTTTTTGGAATCATCCTCGCAGCGAGTGCATTTTGCCGCAATGGTGTAGTGGTATTAAACCCTCAATAAAAACGTGAATTTTCAAAATTTTAGTAGGTACTAATCTCGCAAAAGTTTTGACTATAAACAATCATTTTATTATTTAAAAAATGTAAAAAAAAGTTTTTTGAGCTTGTGAACGTGAAGAGAAATAATAATTCTTAGAAATCTGAAAAAAAAATTGCATCTAGTCTTATTAGTTATTTTATTATTAGAATTTTTCCTGAATTGTACCTCTGAAACTGTTGAAAACGCGATTTGAAGTTTTCAAACACGTGTTTTGGCTAGAAAAAATTGTTGGGAATTTGTTTTTTAAGCCACCCACTGATACTCCATAGTATAGTGTACAACCTATAGTCTATTTCATATAAGAAAACGAAAACACATTGGCAGAAATTGTGCTTTTTAAGACCTTACTAACCACATAATGTTCGTTTCATCGCCGCAACCTCTCGGCGTTGAAATATCAACCTCACTGTTCAGCATAACAAAGCATTCAAAATGTAAAGCTATAGGTACATATTTATGCCAATCTACTTGAGATTTTTTTTATAATTCAATTTCAAGGAAATTATTCAACTTATTACTTCGAAGAATCAATTTATTAATAGTATTCCTTATGCTTTGACATGCACAACATTGCGATTAGTATTTCAGCGGCATACGGTAGCGAAGACGTAACTGATATTAAATGGTTAGTAAGGTCTTAAAACGCACAATTTCTGTCAATGTGTTTTCGTTTTCTTATATGAAATAGACTATATACAAGTTTTGTAAAAATTTGGTTGAAAACTCCTAAAAATAATGAAAAATTTATTCTTGATGAATTCAAAGAAAAAAATTGTTTTGTCCCCTGATGAGAGCCAAAAGAGGGGTAAGTGGCTGAAATTTTTACCACGAGATTTTCAAATCATAAGAACCATATTTCATCACTTAGTTTCAAATTTCAGCCCTGGGGCATTTTTGCCCATCTTATGCAAATTCCGACAAAGGTCGTGAAAAAATTTTTTGGTCAGAAGGCCATAATTAGTCGTGTTATACTCATTTATGAGCCAAAAAAATATATTTCAGACGATTTTCTGTCTTTTGTCAAGTTTTTGAAAAATGATGATTTTGGCCTTGTTCAAAAATTATGTGTCGGGCAGGATTTTATCTTTTCAAATTTTGAAATCCTTAAAATTTGGAGTTCGTATTTTGATTTGATAGCCACTTTCATTACAGATTTTGAATTTCAAATTTTTGCATCGGATTTTTGATTTTGAGCTTTGGATTCAAAATCTTATTTTTCAAAATCCTTTATTTTAAAACCCAAAAATTTTATGAGAAACAAAACGTGATTTGGTGCTATCACTTCAATGATTTGATATAATTTAAAAAGTTTGAACATTCAGAATCGTTTTTCAGTCATTTTTTAAAAATATCTTTGTTTTTTATTTGAAATCAATTTAGCAGAAGATTTTGGATTTAAAATCTGGTTTTTGCAAGGATTTTGGATTTTGAATTTTGAAATCCTATTACGCAGATGATTTTGGATGTTGGATTTGAAATCTGGTTTTTACAAGGATTTTGAATTTTGAAATTCTGTTTCGCAGATGATTTTGGATTTGAAATCTATTGAGCAGATGAGTTTGGATGTTGGATTTGAAATCTGGTTTTTGCAAGGATTTTGGATTTTGAAATTCTGTTATGCAGATGATTTTGGATTTGAAATCTATTTGGCAGAAGATTTTGTATTTTGGATTTGAAATCTGGTTTTTGCAAGGATTTTGATTTTGAAATTCTGCTACGCAGATGATTTTGGATTTGAAATCTGGTTTTTGCAAGGATTTTGGATTTTGA
>FIZT01033638.1:0-15972 GCA_900065295.1 Paracoccus marginatus
TACGCAAAAGTATTGTGTATTTCATAAAATGTGTGTGTAAAAAATTTAGTGAGGTTCTAGCTCAAAACCGCAGCGAAGGTTATATCGTTTGGCTGGATTTTTTGTGAGAAACAATTCTAAGCTATAAAATTTAGTGAGGTCCTGGGAAAAGACCTCACTAAAAAAAAGACCTCACTACCATCAAAAAGTCAACACACACACACACACACACACACACCCTCTCACACACTTAGTTATTTACAGTCGTAGAAATTACAACTTCAACAAAGTAATCGTCATCTTTCGATAGCTCCCACTCAAGCCACCAGATACGTGAAATTCGAAAGAAAAAGAAAATGAATTCCGACGAAACAATACTCTACCTTGCAATTCGACACCCGCCACATTGAGAAAATCTTGCAGTTGATCTTGTACTAGCTTCATGACCGCTAATCTCATAATCAACCAAGCATAACTGTACGGATTCGAATGCTCGGTGTTCTCTTTAGCCGGCTGTCTCTTCGAATCTCTGGTTTCGGCGCCGACGCCGCTATCGAACACATCTTCGTCGTCTTCTTCGCCTTCCGATAAATCGGAGACGGCGCTGTCGGCTGAATCGTAATCGAACTCTTGTATATCGTCTGTTGACGAAGGCTACAAAATCGAAAAAACCACATCAGTATCACGACTAAATTCTCTACGCCTGCTTCATCACGACCTACTTTTCGGTAAAAGTAAGACACCATGGACATCTCGGGCGGTACGAATTGCTCCCTGTATGTGGGTTTATCTTCTTTGATTTGAGGGCTAGAATTTCCAGTACCGGATTGACTACCGAATGGGCCTAGGATTTTCATATTTAATCGAACTCTCTGCTTGGTCAAACTGGTCACCGCCGTCCACACCCCAGTCTCGTTGCTGGATTCTTTATCGATACTGGATGTTAACGCCTGTCAAAACAAAAACCCCCCGGGTTAGATCTCGATCACCCACACTCGAGAATAGTCCGCTAAATATTGCAAAAATTACTTGATTCGTGGCAGATTGCGCGACCTTGAGCAGTTTCTTCACACCACCGCCAAACAACATGGCCCAAGACTTCTCGGAGAACTTTTGCCCCGCTAATCTGTATAAAATGTGACAATCGCAAGTGGCCAACGCGAAAGTCACCAAGCTCATGTAAGACGCGACGAAAGATTCGCAAAGTAGAATATTCAGTCTAGGGGTATCCTCGTCTTTTTCACGAGCCAGCAAAGCTCTCAAATTGGTCACCCCGGGCCATTTGGACGGCGGCGTCGAGACCTGGGTGAGCTCTTCGATACTGTAACGACGTTTGCGTTGTGAGGCGATCAAATGGCTGCGCGAAATATTGGCGTAAGACAGAGTCTCCAAGCCACTCAATTGGTAACTAAAGCGAAAACAGGATAAGATCAGTATTTGAAGATACACTACAATATTGACAATTAACTAGAGTGGCTTACCATTCTGCGAATTGTTTATTAACGCCGGATGGATCGCTGTCGCAAAGAGATTGATAAATGCACGACGACAATGCTACCGCTAATTCCTTTAAGACGAAAATTTCGCACAAGTTGACTCTATTAAACATCGGTGGGCTTCTCATTTCCAGTATCGTTTGTAATATATCGTGAGCATGAGACTGCAACAAGTGGCAAATCCGTTGAGCTTGATTCGAATATAACCTCTAACCTCTTGTACAAACCTTCCATTAGATTAGAGTTTCGCATCTCACCTGTAAGAATCTTACTGGATCAGTGACCACGGTTTTATTACAAGCTACGCTGGCCGACAATAATGGCAAAGTTGTCGGAAATGGTAACGGAGACAGAAGCTGCTGCTGCGTTTTCTCCTGTTGTAACTCTTGTAATAATAGAACCAACTCCATGCGAACCGAAGCCAGTCCACCTCCACTAGCACCGTGAAGACTGCAATAACTCAGCAAAGTTCTCAGAAGTGTTTCGTTGGCTGCGTACGAGAAAATTTACAGAATTAGCTCGGCGATGGAGCCATAATTAATTCGAAGTTGAAGAACCGGCCGTACCTTTGAGCCACTTTTTACGCCTATTGGCACGCTGCACTTTGGCTTCGAAGTCTAATTTTTCAGCGATCAGAATCTCATGCAGGGTGGGCTTCTCGGAAGAGAATTTGGTTGGGGTGCTGCTCACATCTCTGCCATCGTAATACGATCCATCTAACGGAATTTCATCTAAAAATGGATCAAAATTGAAGCTTAGCCTCTTCTCAGAAAATCAATCCTTTTTTCCATTCACCCTGCCTGCAATTCGAACCAATCTTACCTGAATAATCGATATCTCCAACGCTGTAATTACATAAATGCCTCAAAGCGTCCACTTCGCGCTCGAGCCACAGATATAAATGATACCGAAGTTCGCCACCGTCCACTTCGTAGCCCGTAGCTAGCGTGGACAACTCCTCCATGAGGATTTTTAGGCAGGCGACGAATTTCAACTGTTGTGCCATGATATCGAGTCCGATGGTTGGGTCGTCCGGTTTCTCGTCGATCAAATCTTCGCTACCTGCGCGCGTGAGTTTAGTTAGTAATTTCACAAGTTGCCAGATCGTCAAGGAAAATTAGCCTAAGGGAAGGGGGATGGGGAAATTAAAGAGAGTAAGCTGAATTTTGATGACGGTTGGATTCATCCCTCCACCTGATAATACTTGGCGAGTACTTGAGAAATAAATAGTAAAGAGGGGAGAAGAGAAGATCCTCTTACTCCGCTGAATAAATGAATACAACTCAAAAATCAATTTTTCAGCATGTCTTTGGGATCAAAATTGATGTAGAAACATATTCAATGTCTACAATGACTTATATTCAAAGCCCCCTTTATTGGAATGACTGTAGCTTGAGCTCTATCCCCCTCGAAGGGACAAGGATCATTCAAAGGTCACCAGACAGGAAATCCAGCGTAGATAAACTCTTCCGTTGACCCTATTTTGCACTAGGAGCAGTATTTGAAGGAACGTAGGTCAAAACCCTGATTGAAGGGGGTGGACGATCCTGGAGACCGTTCGCCCCAAACTGGACCAAACACCCCAGATTCATGCTTTAGGACACACTGAGAGATCAGTATACCAAAATTCAGCTGCCCCTCTGTTTTTCCCCACTCAATAGGTATCAATTCTCCAGCACAAAAGGATCACTGGTCAATGTTCCAATAAACCATACCTTTTTCAGATTTGAGCCCCGAGTCGGTATTTTTAGGCTTAGTTCCGTCCACTTCATCCTCAGCCGTTTCATCTTTGGTATCTTCATCGTCACCCCAAGATAAATCAAGTTTCTCTTCTTTGAACTGCGTGACAGGAGTTGACCAATCGAAGTCAGACGCTGATTCCTTGGGTGCGTTCACTATTTCGGTATTGATGGCTTCGTGAGGTTTATTCTTCTCATCCCACGACAGTATACCGCTACCGATTTGGCTATCTTGAACGGTAATTTTAACGGGGCTGTTGATAGCGCCTGCAAAAGGAATAAAAAAAGACACCTTTGAAGTGAGTAGAGTAAAAAATAACTTTTTTGGGGGGAAATCAAAACAGCTATTTTTATCTTCGAGCTCACTTTCATAAAATTACAATTAAAACAGTTGGCAATTTTCTTCTCGAAAAGTTTTCATCCGTGTTGGTATTCGGACACACCTCCCATTAATTACTGACGAAGGTTACCCAATGAACATTGTTGAAAAATTCAACAATATAGGCTAACTCCATTACCGCGTTTTTCAGATTCTTTCAATTTGCTACCAAATTACTCTCGACCGAATACGAAAATTTTAACAACCGGAAATATCATGTATAGAATTTGGATATAAAATTAATTAATTCGACTAGCATAATTCTCACGAAAATTTTTAAGAATATTTTTCTTATCAGGGCAGAAATTCAAGGATGACCAGATAGAAAGAACGCGATACCCTCATGATAATTACTAGGTATAATTCGTCCATTACATGGTGTTATTAAAATTTTACATAACAACCGAACTACCAAAAAAATCGATACCTATTTTCAAAATAATATTCGATTTGAAAAAAAAACCAGTATATCGACAGGTAAATAGGTACCTACAGGTAGTAGGTGGAGGTATCTAATCTATTTACGTACGTGTGAAACTGGTCAATATGAGCGTTATCTGATTCGTTTAAGTTCGGCTAAAGACCTCGAGCAGATACGCTAGTTATTCGAACGAGAAAATTTTATAACACGAGGAAAAATGTGCAAGAATTTTTTCGAAACCGGTATCAACAGCGGAACAACGCGATGACGCCGTCAAAATAATTCAGTAAGTAACTTTATTGCTCGTCGGCCACTACTCTTTTTTTCGAAATAAATAAATGTACAAGGAGTCATTGTGTTTCACTTTTCGGTTTCCATATCAGTTTATATAGTTACCTACTCACTCGTTTTCCTTCTTTCCACTTTTTTTTTTTTTTTCCTAATTTTCCAGAAGTGACCAGTAGTGCAGTGGAAATTAATGTGAAAATTTTTTCTCTACATTTTTTGCTGGGTTATTGTGGAGTGAGTACGCGAAAAGTGATACTTCGGTGATTTTTGTGGTGAGTTGAAATAATACATATTATATATTTATTTTTTGTTTTAATATTTTTTTTTATCTTTATTTTGTGGTTAGAATGATGGATCAATTTCTTTTTTTTTGTTTTTTTTTTTGGTGTCGATTACCTACTTCAAAATTTAACGGAAGTGAATCTCAAATTCTCAAAAATTATATTTTTATTTCTTTCAAATTTATTGATTAAAAGCAGAGTGTCACAAAAGTTATTATTCTCAGCTATCTATGCAGGGTGTGTTCAAAAACAGAGAAACCAGCCAAGATGAGAAAAGAAGATTAGGACTTTTTGTTGAAACCAATAACTACACACGGAGGGGAAAACCACGTGAAATGTTTTTTGAAACCGGTTTCCTGTTTGCCAGTAGTTGTTGAAAATTCTAGCAAAATAAATAAATAAATAAATGGAAATTTGGTAGGATAAAATTTATTTTGTAAGCCTTGAAAATGAACATATTTTTTTGTTTCTTGTATTTTTTGAATTAATTTTTGAAAAAAAAAAAGATTTTGTAGCACTAATTTTGTAAACCTCAAAAAATTGAACTGTATCGAAAATTCAGGGGAAAAAAGGGCCCAAATCAAACACTTTCCTGCTAAGTAGTTCCTAATAAGATTCTGGAATTTTATTCCGAATCTACGTTTCGAAACCAGTTGGTATCCCAAGAACGATGGTATTGGTTCAAAAATCACACAGCTCAACAAATTTTATTCTACAAAATTTTTTGTAGTTTCATTTTTTTGAGAATTATCTACCGGTTTCTCAGTTTGCGGACACCCTGTACATATATGGAGTTGAAACTTTGATCGCCGATTTTCAGTTGAGTCCTCATCGCTAGAAATAACGCTGTTTGAACCATCTCAATGTGACTTCTCAATCTTGAGATACTCAGGACCATCATAATTTTTCTCTATAAGAACAAAGCTCGATACTTCCTCAGAAAAAACCTTTCTTCGAAGAAATCTCAAATAAGGCTCATCTAATTTGTTAATCACTCTCAAATTCGAAATCAGCGCCATAAAAAACCTATAAATCGATACCCCACAAGCTACTCAAATGAATAAACACCCAATTTCTGTACCGCTTTCCATTCCAAGACGCTGCAACTCATCTCACATCGGTGAAAAATGAATAGCTAGCGTTATTCTTTACAAACCATAAGATGACACTGTATAAATAATTTTGGTACTTCTTCACCGGGGTGCGGAAACTCACAAAGGGAAAGTTTTATCGGAAATTTCACCGCGGCATTACCTAGACCGGCACAGCACGTTAGTTTGGAAATGACGTTATCACTCGACCCGGTCGATTACTGCCGTCAACTTTAACCAGTTAATGGTTTGCAATTCAATTTGAGAAAGACAACAGGGAAAAAGCTTAGTGAAATTCCATTAACCTTCAGTTCCTATTCTTTAGTAAAATTACCGGTTGAAATGAATCGTTGGGTAATAGGTGTATTAATTGAAGTGTACGCGTAAGAACCAGCCATATCGTATCAACAGATTTATAGTTCTTTGCGAAAAGTTACATTGTACGGTATCGTTTTTTTCGCGCAGTATCTATCGAACGTGTGCATCGACCATCTACGATGAAATTCCAACTGAAAACTATCGAGGAGGAGTACGCTCGGGATCCGAAAATAAATAAGGAGGATATAAAGCAGTTGCAGCAATGGATCGAGAAACAACCTCATATGCCGCAGATTTCCGGTACGTACAGAGTTACGAATCAGTGGTCTAATTTCGATTTATTGATTTTGAATTTTTTTTTTTTTTTAGAATACAACATCATGCAATACTACCATTGCTCCGATTACAGCCAACAAAAAACCAAAGATCTGATCGATCTGCATTATTCATTTCGTAACGAAGCTCTAGAACTATTCCACGGGCCCGGATACGAGCCCCCCAAATACGCATATAACGTTTGGGATATCGTGTAAGTGCTCCTCCAAATATAAATGGGCCTTTTGGATTGATTTTTTGACAGCATTTGACCCCTGATTTGGTATTCCAGATACATCATCGAGCTGCCTAATCCATCCCCGGAAGGATACCGATTAATATACTGCGCTTTGAAAGACACAACTCCGTCCAAATATAATTTCGAAATTAGCCTGCATACTTTTATCAAAGCAATGATGGTGGTTCTGTTTGAAGGCGGACACTGCCCCGGGTATTCGTTTGTTTTCGACATACACGGCATCGTCCTCAGCCATTTGTCAACCGTTAGCATTTCCGCGGTGCGGAAATTTTTATACTTCGTTCAAGTGAGTACCCTTAGCGAAAATTTATAAACTTTAATAATTCGACCTTGAAAACACACGCGAACGAGAGGTATTTGTCAAAAAAATATCACATAAATGGATATCGATAACATTTCAAACCTATAAAATAAATCACAACAGAGCGAACCGGTTCCCAAAACGTTGGTTATTTTTGAAACGCGAGCTGCGGAAAAGCCTAGGTAAACTTAAAAGAGGAAAACATTGTCAACGAGTCCGAAATCACGCGTACCACATTAATGAAACCAGAAAAGAATGCGAAAGTTTGATACCGCACGCTGATTTTTTTCCGCGAAAAAATTGCAATTTTGAGGAAATCATTTACATTGGGTAGATTTTAATGAAATAGAAATGAGAAAAAAACAAATTGAAACGCGATTTATTAGGTAGAGAAAATTATTTATGTGCGCGATTAAATCCCTCGTTTTAATAATTGGGTAGATTTATTCTTCGTAGGTATAGGTATCTACTATATCTGCGTGTGAACTGTCGCACGATCTGGTTCACCGTTCTAGAAGGTCACCAGACCACCTTTACCCTGATCTTGAGAAGATCAACCAAACATCCCGTCTAATTGATTGATTGCCTAGCTCTTATTTCCACCTTATGAATTATTATAATTTTCACCTTACGAATCATTATACCTGATAATGTTCGAGATGATCAAACTCCTGTGGACGGAAAAGTCGTAAAAAATAATTAAGCGAGCTTTTACGATACCAGGCAAGGTTTCCATTAGAGCGTAATATAATTTTCTTCATTTTATTTTATTTTTTTTGTTCGCAGGAAGCTATCCCAGTTAAAGTAAAAGCCGTCCATATTATCAATGTTTCGCCCATAATTGACCGAATCATGATGCTAGCGAAACCTTTCCTCAAGAAGGAACTTTACGACATGGTGCGTTCATCATCGTACATACGTCGAGTCACTCTCGAGAATCATATTTTTATTTTACTCGTTCTTTATTACACCTAGATTCATATACAATCCGATATGAACGTGTTTTATCAAATTGTACCCAAAGAGTATGTACCGTGCGATATAGGAGGAACTCTACCGTCGAGGAATGAACTTCAAGGTTAGTATAAGATTTCAGCTTTCGTAATATAGGCAGTAATGTTATTGTTTCGTTTTATTTTTATACGAATACCTATGCATGTTTTGCAGCAATAACCAAAGCTAAAATAGACGCATTGATCAACCACGTAGATGAAGAGTTGAGACTACGTACGGACGAGAAGAAAAGAATGAATAGAAGGAACTCTCAATTCAACGATAATTCGATGCAAGGATCGTTTAAAAAATTAGCCATCGATTAATAAATGTAAAATTTCAAGTTTTCCGGATCGAAACTTTTTTTTAAAAATTGCAAATAAATTTTTCGTCACAATCTCCAAGTCATTTTCTAATTTATTACTCGAATGGGTGTTATCAATGAATAAAATGCTGCAATTAATCTCAGAATATTTTTTCTTCATCATTCACTACGGTGGTTAATACTTAAGTATCGTCGTGAGTTCTAATTTTAAGAAAATCATTAATTTTGGTTCTCGAAAACATCAATTTTTTCTTTCTATGTTGGTATAAATGATTTTAAATTCGATTTGCACGATTATTCGAACTAAAAATGAAATTGAAAACAAATTCCAGGTTACCACAACAACAAAGAAGGTTCAAAGACCGTCTTGTAGCTAGCGCAATGAAAGATACAATTCATACAAATGCATGGGGTTACAGAAAAGAATTTTTAATTTCACATAGAAAGCAATTATTCACAAAATTTTTGTAATCAGAATGCAACTTTGAAACGCTTATTTCATTATACATTCTTTGTATGGTGAAAACATGCAATATCACTTCGATACGCCGCAGGCCTGTGCAGAGGGAGGGAGAAAAGGGGGTTTCCCCCAGACCCGTGATTTTTTTGAGGGCTCGTAAAGGGCCTGAACGACAGAATTTTGAAAAATAGCCCTAAAAATTTGAAAATATTGACAAATTTTACATCATATGCATAATAATCTAGGTAATAAATATTTAATGTAAAGAGCCTTTTTTTTTTTTTTTTGCTTGTACGGTTTTTCCCTCCGGGCCCCGATTTTCTCTGCACGGCCCTGATACACCGAACGTACACTCTGAAGGAGAGTGAAAAGGTAGGTAGATAAGTAGAAAATTGAAAACAAGTGAACATTGAGAAGCGACAATTTTTATTACCATGTAGAAAGCAAATTTTTCACCTTGAAAAGCTTTTATTCAGAATTTATGAATTTTTCATGCTTTGTTGTTTGGAATAATTGATTTTTTTTTACAAATTTTTTTTAGAGGTTTACTATTTTTCCCTCCCAATTATTATGGTATTTTTGAATGATTATTCCATGAAATGAATTTCTCAACATTTCATGTTTACGTGCATTTTTGGAAAAATTATAAAAAATTTGACGGTTTTAAGAAATTTGTCAATTTCAAAAAAATTGATAGCTTTGAAAAATTTGGCAATCATAATTTTCACGATTTTGAAATTTTCATAAAATTAGACATTTTTTGAAAATTTTACAAATTCGAACAATTGAGCAATTTTTAAAAATTTGTCAGTTTTAAAAAAATTTAGCAATTTTAAAAAGTTTACGATTTTGAAAGTTTTTACAATTTCAGACAATATGGAAATTTTAGGAAAATTGACATTTTCGGAAAATTGTTAATGTTGAAGAATTTTAAAAGTTTTAAAAAATTGACAGATTTGATAATTTTGAAAATTCTGACAGTTTTGGAAAATTTGTCAATTCTGAAAAATATAACAATTTTAAAAATGGCAATTCTAAAAAATTTGATGACTTTGAAAAATTCAACGATTTTAAAAAATTTAGGAACTCCAAAAAGTTTGTCAATTATGAAAAATTCGACAACTTTTTGCGACTTTTTTTTTTTTTGTTTTAATTGTCAATCAGTCAATTTTTCGAAAATTAAATTCTTTATCCAAAAAAGAGTATGCTAGAATTGCTTGTAATGATACTCAATTTTACTTTTTTTAAATTCTTCAAAAGTTGATCGGTCTCGTAAAAAAAAAAAACAACTTTTTCCCATGCATTTGAAACAAACAAAGAATTTCGAATCTCATCTTAATATTCTGCGTTCGTTTCGAGCCAGTAAATCACATTTTATTATACCCCGACCCGACCTGAGAACGCGACAGGAAAACTACATAGGTGACCAGGGCCTTCTACAGGTACCACTTCTGTATTTAGTACCACGCTGTCTGCACCAACGTGAACGTGTAATTAGCCGCAGGTACATAATAATTACATGCACACGAAAACGGCCGAATCTTCCATTCGTTTACATGTAGGTACGTACCTAGATATGCTGAAGCCAAGAGTGAAGAAGTAAAAATATACATTATCTCGTTTGTGTTACGTAAATGGTAACTTGTTATTATAATAGATGCGCGGCGCTATGTGTTAGTGTTACGAGAGTGCAAAGTCGTCTAGCGTAATTTCATCGGCCAATGAAAGAGAATTACACAAAGTACAGTTAGATTTAATCTCTCGGTTAATGAATCGCTTCCTCTATACCGCTGCGCACAACCATTCGTCGCGAGTGCACAATAAACACGGTCTTCTAATAATTATCACACCATCGTCGTCCCATCTTTCCCAATGACCGATACTGTTAGTCGATCTCATCTCCAATCATTACTCTCGGTTAACTCTCGAGTAAAAATTAGTTCCACTTTCTCATCTCGTACTCTTCAAGAGACAAAAAAAAATCATCGACGCAGTCAAGGCGCCGTGTTCGCACTCTTCTGAGAGAAATTTCTGCGCATGCGAGTCGTTGGTCAGGGCGCCATCGTGGAAAATTTCGATAAGCCTGTTCTAATCGAGGATCAAGGTAACCTCCTTCTAAATCTAACCCACTCGTAATCTGAATGTGTATACGAAACCGGCGTGATTATCACCAGTAAACGTGTGTATTTCAAAACGTCCAACCGACCGCGTAGTAGGTACGTAAATTACCACTTGTACGTTTACATTTCTTTCTCTTACAGCGTACAACTCGATGACATTCAACATCGCGATCGCCGCAGAGTCCCACTAACACATTCCCTACTCGACGAACAGCTTGGTGCGGCCACTGCGATTGTGACCGCGTCGCGTCGCGATGCTACAAAACTGGAATATTTACCAAACCAGTTTTCCCATCGGCCAACAAAATAGGCGTCTCTCGGCGTCATTTCAGTGTATGAATTAAGATCCAACGGCCAACTACCAAGGGCAACGTACCAATATTGTACTTTTACTTGATAAAAATCGTTTACTTTTGTTAATATTAAAAATCAATACACCATCTCGAATGAAGTGAAGTTTTTCGCACAAGTGTAGGTATATTTCGCGAAGTGTTTGTGATAAAATGCAGCAGATAGACAAGGCGTGGAAAATTTCCGTCCAGGATGAGCTTATCAGGAATAATCAGCTCAAGATGCAGCACATCGACGAAATCCAGACGTGGATAAGATCGCAATCTCAGCTGCCAAAAATTTCAGGTAAACCGTTGCGTACAGTAAAATAAATCTGTCATCGTTTATCAATTTTGTTTGCGTTTTTTTCCTCGCAATAAATTTTCGTACAAGTCATTCCATTCGACGAATCGCACACCGCACAAAGATCATACTTAAGTTAGGTAAACAATGAATAGCAAAATTGTAAGATTTATTAATATTTTTTATTTATCTTCTTCTCTCAGTTATCATCGACGATCTGGGTTTATTTCATACTACGTACATCGTGATGTGGCTAAATTCCAAACAGACGCGTTTTATCAATTTTTTTCTCTTCTCGTTTTATTTATGCAGGCGAAATGAAGAGATGTATTTCAAGATTTTTTTTTCATAATGTCGTATCATGACAGAAAAATTGAGTAAAATTTTATACAAAACGCCAATCCGCCGAAATTTGATTAGTTCTTTGAAAAGCAGTTATCAGAATACATTCAGATCGATCATCAATTCAATTCCACATGTTTTATAAAATTCGGAATGTATCAGAATTTTCCATATATTATCACAGAAGAACAGATATTACATAAAATCGAGAAGAAAAACTTTAAAAAACACCCAACGTAAAAGATAGATAAGTTTTCAAAATTTTCAAAAGTGCTATTTTTTTTTTATTCTATATTTTTTAAATAAAACTTCTGCAAGTTTTTCGACATTTTTTCATTCTTTAAAAAGCTCAAATTTTCATTCAAATCAACTTTCTGAACTTTCCACCGTAACTGTGTACCTACTATTCTATGATCATTTTATTGAAATGATAAAAATTTTCGGGGGCTACTTTATTTTAGGTAATAGCTAGCCTCCACGATCTGTGTATAACTTTTAATTGAACCAATTTTTCATATTTTCATCTCTCTGATGTGCCTAGCCCAGGAAGAAGTCGAGACTTTTTAACCGTGTTAATTCGCGATGCCACGTTCGATAGGTTCGCTAGTGTTGGCCTTCATTCTCTTCGTTCATTGGTCGACTGAAAAGGGGATACTGATAAGCACTCAAAAATCAACACAAATATCCCCGTTTCAGAACCTTAAGCGAAATTCCGCTAGATGTCAGCCACTTTGCTTGGCATCGCGAATTGAGCCGATTTTTAGTAATTATTTGCATTGGCGAGAAATTTTCGAAAATGAAAATTTTCTGCATGCTCTATAGCCTAGCTCCTCCTCCATGACGTCTAAGCGAAAAATATTGAGAAAGAAAAATATCCGCCTTCCAATGGTGTAAAATTATTGTTTCAACATTTTCTTCATAACTATGTAATCTAAAGAATTATAGGAAAAATGCCAAAATTTGAATGGCCTATCTTCCCTCCTCCATCAAAGGGAACAAAATCATCGACGATTTTAGGAAAGTTTGGGAATAGGTGAAGATCCATGCAAGGTAATTCTGATTTTTCAATTTTTTTGAAAGTGGAAATCGTCCCAGATTTAACGATTGGTCCAAATTCGTTGCATTGTCAATTTGTTTAATGCTTCAATTTGTTAAAATTCTTTTTACACTACTTACTTCAATTTTCGAAGTGCTTTCATCTCCCTCCCCAAAAAAACAGTTTTCTGAAAGGTTCAAATTTTTAAAAATAGGTATTTCCTTTCTAAACGTCCCAATTTTTTAAATAGGTAGTGAAGATCTGAAAACGAGGGAAACTTATTATTTCGAGAGGCTTTCAGATATTAAAATTTTTTGAGAATTCTCAAATTTTTTTCAATGCTTCAATTTTTAAGAATCGTTAATTTTTTTCATACTACATACTTTAATTTTTGAAGTGCTTCAATTCTAAAAAAAACAAGCAGTTTTTTAAAATGCTCGAATTTTCAAGAATTATTATTTCTTTTCAAAACGTCCTGTCGCTCAGACCTCCAATTTTTGTAGTTCATTTCCTCTTTTTTGTCGTAACGATAATCACACCGTTTTTTGAATGCTCTAATTTTTGAAAATGATCGCAAAGATCCAAAAAGGGATGAAACATATTATTTCGGGAAATCTGAAATTTAATGCTCCAATTTTCAAAAATACTTGGTAAACTTTTCAAAACTCGCCAGTTTTTTGGAAATTTTATTTTTCTTCAAATTTGCAGTATTTTTCAAAGTTCTCAACTATTAACAAATTTTAAAATGAGAAAATTTTGATTTTTAAAAAAATATCAAAAATCATTTACCTATTTTACAATAATTTTTAGCCGCTCTGATTATTTTCTATTTTCGAAATTAATTCTACTTCGAGCTCTGATATGAATAAAATTTCTAGATCATTTTTTTAAGGGCGAAATTCATATAAGAAAGGTATTTTTTATACTTACAATTAGTTCATTTTAGCGTTTGAAAAAATTAATTGCACGCTACTTACAAACTCTTTCTTTTGTTGAAAGCGAAAGCGAGCACGATTAGTAAAACATTGAAGTCGTATTTACGTTGAAAATTTACATTTTCCAGACAACCAAGTCATCCTATTTCTGCACGCGGCTCGGTACAATCTTGCAGAGTCGAAAAAGCTCATCGAAACGTATTACAAAATGAGAACCCAATACACTCACTACTTCGCTGACAGAGATCCCTTGAACGAAACCATAGTTCAGGCATTCAACGTAGCGTAAGTTTCGGACCACAGAACCAGCGAACCGGTAAAATACGAGTTAATCATTTCGTGATTCGTTTTTAGTCCTTGTGTAGTACACGGTAAAGACAACTTGGGCAGACGAGTCCTTTGGTCTAAATTACTCGACACCGATCCTCAACTTTATTTCCCTACTATGGCCACCAAAGTTATGTTCATGGTGCTGGATATCGATCAAATGGAAAATGGCACGGTTCCTGGGTACACCTTGGTACTGGACGGTAAAGGGTTTAGCTTTAGCCACGCGATGAGATGCTCGTTTACGAACGGTCGTCAAGTTGTGGCTTACGTACAAGTAAGTCACACGTAGATACCTAAAAGCTCATTAACAGATTGTAAGTATGAATACTTGATACATTCAACTGTTGTTGTTTTTTCGCACAGTCTGCTTCGACGGTGATAATCGAAAAAGTATACCTATTGAACTTAACATCAGCCTCGGAGAAGCTTCTATATTTACTCAGACCTTTCATAAGGTCAGACCTATTAAATAAAGTACTGAAAAATTTTTCTCATCTTTCCTTGCTCTAAGCAGTTTTTCATTTTGAACATTCTTTTTTCGTTTTTTCCAAGATAACGGTATGTACCGAAGATAAAATCTCCAGAATAGAAGAACTGATACCGAAATCTTCAATCCTGTCGGACTATAACGGAGAAGGGCCCTCCATGAAAGCCCTAACAGGTATATCTATATAAAACGCAGAATGGCGCTGCAACTAATTCGAACATCCTGCGTTGAAGAGACACGTATAATCCCATGAATATTAATTTTTTTTCACACGCAGAAACGCATATAGAAAAAATTCAATCTTATCGAGACTGGTTTGCACAAGAAGAACGAATACGTATGAAAGATGTCAAATCAATTCCTTCGAGCGAGACGCCGTTAGAATTGGAAGGAACGTTTAATAATCTATCTGTTGATTGAATTTATAATTATTTTTATCGGTTACCACAAAATATAGTACATTATTTTTGTCACGTTTTTACTCGATTTTAATAAGAATTTATTTGTTTTGTGTACTTTTAATTTTTTTACCATTTTTTTTTTTTTCATTTCGATTACTCGAGTTGTCGAGAATTTTCTTAGGTAAAAAAATACGACGGACGATTGAATTAATTTATGTAATATCAAGCCTCCAAAAATCATGTTGAAAATTTAAAAAAAAATTGTAAACTTGATCGAAGTAGGTAAATTACGTTTTTATTCGATTTTAATAAGAATTTATTTGTTTTGTGTATTTTTAATTTTTTTTATTCAATTTTTATATCTTCATTTCGATTAGTTACTCAAGTTGTCGAGAATTTTGCTAAGGAAGAAATCACGACGGTTGAATTAATTTATTTAATATCAAGCCTTCGAAAAATTTACTAAAAATTAAAAAAAATTGTAAACTTGATCGAGATGAAAAAATTTATAGCAATGAAGAATTAATTTATGTGGAATAACAGTAGTCAAAGAGCCGGACCTGACGAAAAGTGGTCGAACGAACTGAAAGCTGGGACCGGTGTCAAAAGTTAGTGTATGTACCCCTATTTCGAAAACAACTAGTCTGCCGATCCGCAGCTGCTGCTTTGAAGCACAGCGAAAGCTCAAAAGTTCATAATTTTCATGAACTTTTGGCCGAAAACACTGATGGTCAAAATCGGTGTCAAATTATAGGATTTTTCCGCTGAATCCGAATATGTCAGTCTGCCGACCCTAAAGTGCTGCCAAAGGGTCGGCAGACTGGGTCAAAAGGGGAGAAAATCTGAAGAATTTACGTATTTTTGATAAAACTCGCATAAAAGCCATATAATTGGGATGAAATTAGTTCAAAAAATACCTGTAAGTGTTACTCATGAAGAAGGACGACTTTTGAGCTTGAAAATTTTCCAAAAATATTGCATTTGCGGGGGGTGGGGCGTGGGGTTACATCAAATAACTGATGAATATGGGCATGCGATATATC
>FIZT01033644.1:0-13199 GCA_900065295.1 Paracoccus marginatus
GTTTGGCATATCACAGGAATATTGGGCAATATGGCCGCGAGTTCGGTGTCTTATTCTAGGTCCAGTGTCTATACGAATTGCATACGATTGGAAATATTTATGTATGGTTGCATCTATTTGGATCCTGTTATACATGTATGGATCCTATCATTTATGTAATTCGTATTTGAACTATCCTTTCTCACTTCTCTTGGATAAAGTGTGTAGTAAAAAGTATATAAGGCAAGGTCTAGGTATTTGCAATCGAAGGACCTTCCTCTCCTTCTGCATCAAGCGTTAACCTCGTCTGTATGTAATGATACTTTACATGCTCGATGAGAGATCTTTTGTTTCACTTCACACAGTGTTAATGAACTTGACTTTTTCAAATTTCAATTTTGTAATGGAAAATTATGAATGCTGATACATTGATTGGATTCAATTTACCCACTAAAAAAATTCCCCTTGTTTTAGATCTGATCGCATCCGTTTGGATCTGTTTGGATCCGATTGGATCCAATTGGATTGCGCCATTTTTTTGATCCAATTGGATGCGAACAATTTTGTACAATTGGATCCAATCGGATATAATTTTTTTCCCCCGGGGCTTCACTCTCAATTTTTTTTTTGAAAACCGAATTTCTCGAAAATGAAGAAAATTTTACCTAATTGAGTTAGAAATCTGAAATTTTGTATAGCCTATTTTGACTGGCTGAATCGTTTAGAAGTGGTGTCGAACCGTTCTGGAGCCTTCAGAAAATTTTGGAAATTCCACAAAATTCGCCTAAGTGCGGCTCAACACTTAATTTTTTTTTCTTTTTTGGAAATTTTAATTTACCGTTACTTTTTGTAAGAAGTGGTAACACTGATCGTGTTACTCATGGTACATATCCCATCTTAATATTTAGAATAGACGTAGTACGTAGCAGTTCCAGATCTTGTATGGCGAATATAGAATATAGACGTAGTTTTTCACACATGTGTTGTTGTTGTTATTTGCCTATTGGTGGATCCACTCCGACACTTTTTTCAATTGCTTATTTTTTATCAAATTTTTTCTTGAATAATGTTTCGAAAATGCACATATTGTTCATACCTAGTGTCTTGTGATTGTCTAACGTGTGAAAGATTTTTCTGCATTATTGACACGGGCAAGATGACTTCTGGATCGAATATGTTCTCCAAATAATCAGTCGGCGTTTTGGAATTTGGTTTAGGCGCTTCTAAAATTGAAAAAAAAAATCAATCAATCGATTATTCAATTAATTTTTCAAGAAATTAACTCGAGTAAGATAGTTACCAAAAATTTGTCGCATTTACCTAAAATTTTATAAAGACGATTACTGGGCGTCAATCCATCCATCACTTCGATTCTCAACCTTTCCATTTCCGCCTCGAAAACCGACGGTACAGTATTTCGCGACGCACCAGGCAACGTTACCGCTGGCACTGGTGCTAATACCATCTGCCCATTGACATCGGTCTGCGATGCCGCGTCAATGGTCATCGAGTTATTATTTTTCGCGTCGGCCAAATCGAGCGAAAGGTCGTCTTCCACAAGTGCCGGAACAGCAGCTACTCTGTCGCTGCAGTCGAACTCTCGACGAGTCTCGTCGACGTCGCTATCCGGCCTAAGTGTCTCGTCGTGTAGCCTTGCCATGGGGTCGTTTGGCGGATTCGTCAACGTGGCATTTTTAATAGCGAATTGATCGCTGACAGGTGAGATGGATTGAGATCTGGGTTGGAGTAGAGATGGCATTGGTACGAAATCGCTGATTATGGCGGCTCGTTCGCAAATATCCTGAGGACTAGATTGTACCAAGTAATGTCCCGGCGGTGGTTCGTCGACGGTTTCTTGAATTTCGACGTTCGACGATACTTTGAAAGCTGTCAGAATTCTGTCTTCTTCTGTGACTGGTGTTACGGCGGTAAGACTTAGGGTAGGGGATGGCAGAGGTGGTGAAGGTACGCTTGGTAGTGGTAAATCGACGGTCATGGATGGTACGGCTCGATAACACGGTGGCGATTGCTCGCCGGTGATGAGAGGTGGCGGTATAGGTTTCGGATAAGGAGGAGATGGCGCCTGCGTCAGGTGCTGGTGTGATTGGGGGTCGTTAATTGCTGAAAATTGAAGGTTTTCGAGTCAGATCGTTTTCTAAAAATTGAATGGAAAATTCAAAGAAGGTAGTAGCTTACCGATGCAAGATTTAACGTTATCGTAATCATTCGCACTTCGCATAGGCGACGTTGTTCTTTTATAAATACCAACAGCGTTGAGAATTTCGCCCTTTTCGCAATCGCGAAACTCGCGATGATTGGACGATTGACTTCTGCAAAAGAATTCGATAAAATATTACCTCAACGCTGGGAAAAAATCAACGACACGATGAGAACCAGAGGTAAACTTACAACTGATACGAAGTGCGAGGAAACCGAGGATCCAACTTGGAAGGAAATTTTTCCGAATGAATGAACGAAAAAGAAGGAAACTGAAAATTGGATTTCTTCAACTTATCCTCGAACAAGGTACGAATGGCTTTGACTTTTTGTTCGATGTGATTCGTAGTATTGGGTGGAGCGTCGCCTTTGATTTGCGTAGGTAACTTGGCCCTATGAGCGTTATCACAAAGTGTCACGGACGGATGATTCGACTGCACGACCATCTTGGCGGGAAACTTTTCAGCGGCAGAGACCATCGACTCGCTGGCAGACCTCTTGTACGTTCGAAAGCTAGACGAAGAGAATCGAGATACGTTGGCAGGTCTTCGGGCAGGAATGGAAGCCATGCAGTTGGATTTACCGTCGTCGATATATTTCACAGCTGTGGATACCCGACGTGAGACGAATGGCGGCGGCGGTTGCTGTGGTCCGCATCGTTGATCGGGATCGCTGCCAACGAATCGAGACGATTTTGAAAATTTACTGGTGCTCGATTCGTACATGGAATTGGTTCGCGTTCGCGTTCTCAGCTTTGAATCGAGTTTGGTCGGCGTGCATCGGGTGGACTGAGTTTCGCTAAAAGGTACGCTTTTCGAGTCATCCGGTACCTTGGAAGTATCACAGATAAAAGCCGAAGCTGCGGGCGTTTCTTCGCAGGCAGCCATCGGAGGCGGAGGAAATGGTTCATCAGGTACGTAGATTTCGTCATCCACGATGGGTGGAGGCGAAGGAGGAGGCAAGTCTGGACTCGATAGACGTCTGGCAGTGGGTTGCAGACTCAGGTGGTTCTTCTTCGGTGGCAGCTCGGGGACTTGTTCATCGTCGAATGGGATTCCGATATGAGTCGACGATATACATTGTTGCGATGTTTTGTTTGTCGTGGTCGTCGTAGTTAATTTCCACCTTTTGAAACAGAGATACGAGTCAGTACGGAGAAAAGATACGATCAACTGCCTACGACTTCCACTTACCGATTATTAATGTAGCTCCCACTTTCCGGAATATGACCGATGAGACTGGCTCCATGATCCGAAGCGAGATTATCAGCCGTATACAAAGTGGCGGTTGAAGCAGTTAAATTTTTCTGCGAAAACCGACAAAAAAAATAATTTGAAAATGGAAGATACGTGTTTGCGCAAGAGGGAAATATTCAAATTCTTATACATACGTCGGTATCGATGCCCTCTTCATTCTGAGCTGAGCAGAGAGAATGGCAAGACGTTGGCGATGGCATCCTTGGACGTGACTGCGACGCAGCAGACATCATGGACGAATTAGTCGACAACTGTGGCTCAGACCGCCAAGTCGAATGATGTCGTTCGTAATACGATATCAAAGCTTGTTTCTGAATCACTTTTAAATTTTGATTAGACACGATTCTCTGCTTGCTCGGATCCAAAAAGGTGTACTCTGCTGTGGCTCGAGCACCTCCGAGTTCGCTTTGCTTCGCACATTGCGAATTCTCCGATTCGAAGAACGATTTCTTAGAACAACTCGGCAATTTTGAGGCATTTCTGGAAAAAACATTTTACAGTCAATCATTCCATCAATTCGAAAGGATATCTGAGAGAGAGTGGAGGAAACAGCTCGAAAAATTACTTACGAATTCGAATCACACACTTTGGAAAAACTAGATGCAACACTGGGGCAAGAATTAGGCTGAATACAATACGTATTGACCGGATACAATTTTCGTAATTGACTATTAATGGCGCTGGCGCTGCCGTGCTTCTGGTCGGACCGTTCGCCGCTGCAGCTCTGCTGGTAGTACGGCTTGGACGGCATGACCGGTGGACCGATACCGGAATGCGTGCTCAAGTATTGTACGCTCTCCGAGTAGTGTCTTTGCGGAGTTTGAACGCGCGCGCTATGCGCGATATGCTGAGAGTTACACCTTTCATAACTGGCACCTTTTACGTTGCACGAATTATACGCGTTGTGTAATTTGCCCGCGTCGATTGAAGATCGACAATCGCCGCTGTTGCCGCAATCCTTCGACGAGCATATGGGTTCGTCGACTGAGGCTGAATCGTTTTCGAGTTGAGGTCTGCGAAACAAACGAGGGCTTTTTTAAAAGACGAATGTCGATCGATTTTTGTAAGTAGTCTAAGGAGCATATTGATGGTTGTTTTCAAAATAGACAAAATGAAAATATACTTTTTAGCGGAATTTACTCGCATGTAGCTTCACCAATTTTTGGGATAGGGTTCGAATTTTTTCTCTTGTTCAATGAACCCTATTTATAGGCGGATTTGAAGACGAGCCTGAGTGGGCCAGGCTCTTCCATAAAAGTTTTTAGGCTGATCAATTTTTTTCGAACGATTTGAAAAAAATTCTGGAGTTTTTTGTAAAACTTTGAAATTTTGTAAAAATGAAAAATTCTGTGAGAATGGAAAATTTTGTAAAAATGAAATGTTCTGTGAATTTTGTAAAAATGAAAAATTCTGTGAAAATGGAAAATTTTGTGAAAATGAAATGTTCTGTGAAACTGAAAAATTCTGTGGAAACAAAAAATTTTGTGAAAATGGAAAAATTTTTAAAAATTGAAAACTTTGTGAAAATGAAAAATTTTGTGAAAACGAAAAATTTTGTAAAAATGAAAAATTCTGCGAAAATATGAAACTTCGTGAAAATGAAGAATTTAATAAAATTTGTGAAAACGAAAAATTTAGGAAAAATGAAAAATTTCGTAAAAATAAAAAATTTTGTGAAAAAGAAAAATTCTGTAAAAATGAAAAATTTGGTGAAAATGGAAAATTCTGTGAAAATAGAAAACTAAAAATTTTCTAAAAACGAAAAAATTTTGTGAAAACGAAAAATTCTGTAAAAATAAAAAATTTGGTGAAAATAGAAAAGTAAAAATTTTCTTTTGTAAAAAATGAAAAATTTTGTTATGAGAAGAATTGTATAAAAATGGAAAATTCTGTGAAAACAAAAAATTTTGTAAAATGTGAAAATGGAAAATTTCGTGAAAATTAAAAATTTCGTGAAAACGAAAAATTTTGTGAAAATAAAAAATTCTGTGGAAAAGAAAAATTCGGTACAAATGAAAAATTCGGTGAAAACGGAAAATTCAGTGAAAATAGAAAACTTCGTGAGAATAAAAATTTTCTAAAAACGAAAAAAATTTGTGAAACCGAGAAATTTTGTTTGTAAAAATGGAAAATTCTGTGAAAACAAAAAATTTTGTAAAAATGTGAAAATGGAAAATTCTATGAAAATTGAAAATTTTGTGAAAAAAAAATTTGTAAAAATAAAAAATTCTGTGAAAATAGAAAATTCAGTGAAAATGAAAAAATTCGTAACAAATGAAAAATAATTTTTGAGCATTTCTAAAAAATTAACTTGCGATTTATGAGAGTGGAGTAGAATTTCATCAAAAATTCAAAAATTTCATTAACAATTTTTTTTTAGCTACTTTTTGGAATTTTGAGCCTTTTATTGAGTATAATTTTGGATAGCTGCAAAGAATCATCATGCCACCTATGAAGACAAAACTGAAAAAAGAGAACTTTTTACAGTTTTTTTCTAGCAAGGGGTAAAAAAACCCTCAATTCGTCTAAATTGAAGAGTAAAAATGAAAAAGTAATGTGTTAGATCGCCAAATCTGAGGACTCAAGATCAGATCTTGGTCGGTTTGATGAGAAATCAACCGTCTGCATAATACAATCGTATTAGCTATAGGTAGGTAGGTACCGTTCGTCAACGTTTGATACGCGAGTATTTTGCAATTCAATCAACGGAACAAGGTGATCGAAATGCTGTAATGAGAGGACGAAAAATGAACGTATGCATAAGAATAAATCAATGACTAACTACATAAGCGGCGATAAGTGACACGAGACAAGAAATATGTATGTACAAGTAATAATAAGTATATAAGTGAAATGCACGTACATGAGACGCGACACGACTGCGAACTGTCGATGTCGTCGCGGTGGTGTATGCGTATTAATTATCATTGAACGGTATAAAAACGATCGAACAGCTCGTAATACAGAGCGGTCTCGTCGGTTAAAATTATATCGAATAAACGCGACAAACGAAGATAATAGCCGTAAAAACTCGTCGTATTCGTAGGTAGGACGGATAAATAATTACCTATCGGTGAACTGGGCGATGATAGCGGAATCATTACTCGATACGTAACTGTGATAACCCTCAGATTGAGCGTAGGAAGACTGCTTTTGATGGAAATTTCTTATAATATTCTCGTCGTAATCGCACGTCGAATACGACGACTCCAGATCGCTCTTGGATAATAGCATTGTTTTGTCAAAAACGTAACATTCCGCGTATTCTTCATCCTAAATAAAATGTAAACAAACGACAAACAATATCGATTAGGTATGTGTGATTGTGTGCGTCGCATTATTGCGATTATGTTACCTGTATACGAGTACTACATACGAGCACATTTTATTCGAGTTAGCTATATGTAGGTAATTTGTACCAAATATAATACGTAATTTGGTAACAACGACTTTTTAATGTGCTGTTTCTTTTCCGATGTCGAATACGTACGTACGTTTATGTACTTGGTCCAAATAATTGGACGACCAACGACGGCGACGACGGTGTTATATCTTCGACGTGTGAGAACTCCGAGAGAAGACTTTGGCTAAACTAACTCGACTTGCGGTATACACACACACGTAACGTACGTAATAATGCAGAAAATTCGTTTTCTTTCATTCGTATTCGTGCGGATAATGAAGCGACGCGACGTTGCGTTTTGACGAAAAAAAAAAAAAAAAATGCGGCCACTTTCACTGATTTACAACAGACTACGGACACATACGTACCTATACCTACATAAGACACGCATACATCGCCATTCTTCTCATTTTGCCTTTTAAATTGAAAGAATTGACTTACTCCTACGCGAAGTTATCTTTTTTTGGCCATTTTAAATCGCGTTCTTTCTATTCTTTTCGGTTGTATCACCCTTGGTATGTTGTTAGCCTTCGCTTTTTGGACCTTTCGAACGGTTGTGCTGACTCGCCTACCTTGTTCATATATTTTTACGATACCTTTTGCGCTCGTTTGAATGCTTCTCTAAAGCCATGCAACTAAATCACGGATGAATTTAATACACGACCGAGTACGTATAGAGATATGGAATTTCCAAAGAATCCATTAATGACTATATGCCGGAGACTCGATAATGTTGTAATTCAATCCTCGTTAATGCGGTTCGTTTTCCGAGGCAGAGAGTGCGGAAGTACCTACGTACCTAGCTCATACGATGACGCTGCTGTATACATAAACCTGGCAAGGAAGACTGAGACACCAATTACGATACGGGACAGATTTTCATTACCTACACGTTCGTGTGTACAGAAGTACGGATGGATACAGAGTAGACTAGGGACGACCATTATGAACAACAAATTCAGCAAAGATCACGTACCTATAGAAGAGTACATTTCGAATCGAAACATACAAAATACGACAACGAGTAATTGCATAGATAGGTATTAGGTACAGTACGTCGAAAAAGTTGAGACACCAGATCCAATACCTCCAGACAACGGGGGAGAGATAGCTTGATGTGGTTGATTTCCAGAATGATGAAACTGCAAAAAAATTTCTGAACTTAGAGGTTGAAAAACTAAACATTTTTTGTCTCATACAATTTTTGAACGCGTTCGATGGTTCTTTGATATTCAATATTTTATCTCTGTAATTCTCTGAAATTATTGTTGGTATCGTCCCTCGTCAAACAAGCAGCCAGTTGGGGTGAAAAATAGTAGCTCGGTTTTTTTTTCATGCGCATAGACGAATCTAAGGGTGGGTATGAGTGGACCAGGCCCTTTAAATTTTTTTTAGCCCGACCAATCTGAATAAACATTATTAAATTTCTAGCATTGCATGTGAAAACAGAAAATTCTGTAGAAATGGAAATTCTGTGAAAATGAAAAATTTTGTGGAAATGGAAAATTCTGTAAAAATGCTAAATTTTGTGGAAACGAAAATTTTTGTGTTGATAAAAAATTCTGCAAAAATGAAAAATTCTATTAAAATAGAAAAATTTTTAAAAATAGGAATTTTGCGAAAATTAAAAATTCTGTAAAAATAGTAAATTTTGTGAAAATGGAAAATTCTGTGAAAATGGAAAATTTTGTAAAAATGGAAAATTCTAGTGAAAACAGAAAATTCTGTAGAAATGGAAATTCTGTGAAAATGAAAAATTTTGTGGAAATGGAAAATTCTGTAAAAATGCTAAATTTTGTGGAAACGAAAATTTTTGTGTTGATAAAAAATTCTGCAAAAATGAAAAATTCTATTAAAATAGAAAAATTTTTAAAAATAGGAATTTTGCGAAAATTAAAAATTCTGTAAAAATGGAAAATTTTGTAAATTTTGCGAAGTAAAAATCGGAAATTTTGTGAAAATTAAAAATTCTGTCGAAATAGTAAATTTTGTGAAAATGGAAAATTCTGTGAAAATAGAAAATTTTGTAAAAATGGAAAATTCCAGTGAAAATAGAAAATTCTGTGAAAATGAAAAATTTTGTGAAAATGGAAACTCCTGTGAATGTTAAAAATTTTGAAATTTGTGAAAATGGAAAATTCTGCAAAATTGGAAATTCTGTAAAAATGGAAATTTTGCAAAAGTTGAAAATTCTGTAATACTGGAAAAATTTTGTGAAAATATAAACTTCTATAAAAACGGAAAATTTTGTGAAAATTGAAATTTTGAAATTCTGTAAGAATAGAAAATCTGCGAGAATGAAAAAATTTTGTGAAACGAACAATTTTGTGATAATTGAAAATCATGTAGAAATGGAGATGAAAATGGAAAATTCTGTGAAAATGGGAAATTCTCTAAAAATTGAAAATTTTAAAATTTAGTGGAAACGAAAAATTTTGTGAAAATGGAAAATTCTGTGAAAGATGATAAATTCTCTGAAAATTGAAATACAATGAAAATGGAAAATTCTATAACTTGAAAATGAAAAATTTTAAAATTCTCTGAAAATGGTAAGAGCGTAACCTCAACGAAAAACCTATTTTAGTCATTTTCAAATCCTTATTTGTAGGGTTCTATTTAGAATTTGCGTGTCGAAACCGATTTATGTGTAATGGTATGTACAATCGATAACCTATCCAACTGGTTCCAAAATTACAATAAGAGGCCAAAAATGATCAGTTTTTCAAACCCAGCAAATCTTACATATTCTTCAAAAGTTTTTGTTTCTCTATTCTTCGGAAATTTTCGACACCGTTTGCCAATTTGCAGTAAACCGGTTTTGAAAAAATCTAAATTATTGTATTTAGTCTCAGTATGCAGAGTTGGTTCCACGAAAAAGTTGAGCGTATCCATGGCTAAGCTTTTAATATCTCAAGAACCACTGCGAACTGGTTTCTCATCGCTAAGAATGAAATCCTTTTTGAGATTAAACTATCTGGTAATCCCTTCCTAGTCCGGAAATATTATTAGGAGCGGTCACAACTTTCGTGACATACTGTATTCATAGGTACCTATGCGAATCGCTTCGCAATCCGTTATACATAAACTGTGCTCCAGCAGCGGCGTGGCTCCAGCTCCGCTCTCGCGTCGCGTCATATTACATTACTATTTACCTGCGATCGCACGCCGCTGTATAGACGGGCTACGGAGGTCGTATAGCTGAAGTTTCGATGCTTTGCACGGCTCGAACCGTATCTCCCTGCGCCTCTTCCTATCAATTAACCTATCGTCTACGACGTCGTCGTTGTGCATAAAATAATGGCCAACTGTTGGCCGTTCGTGCTCTGGCTCGTCGTAAATGACTCATGAGAAACGTATTCTCTCGCTCTCTCTCTGTCTTTCTCTTCGCACACAGTACAGCTAAACCTATTTTTCGGACATCTGCGTTTTGCATTGTTGTGTTGCTTGGTCGGTCGATGTTGCTGTTGGCGTTGCTGCGGCAATGGTGTACTTGGAATAAGTACTTGGTCGATTGGACTGGCACGTATAGCGTGGTACTCGACTTCAAGATCGATGATGTTTGGCTTTGGCAGACTTGGTATTGGAAATTTCACGCAAAAAAAGACTAGAAGTACTCTAAGTACATAGTTGAATTCACCGATTTAAGAGTCGTTATTGGTTTACCTACTTTATCGACGCGGTAGACACCGAACGAGTGACCGACTCTGGAATGTGAAAATTGTGCAAAAGTCGGTAGTATTTGAAAAGACGTTCGAAATGCCACCCCTATACTAATGGCGTATGGAGGAGGCAAATGAAAGGGGAGGAAAATCACCAGTACAAAGATGCGGTCAAATATTTGATAAGGTAGTCCTTGAACTCAAACTATATACCGAGCACCAACAACAGCACTATCGAGCAAGCAGATGACGCCTTCGAGTATGGTATCAATGACGTAACCGCAACAATAGCGCATTCGATCTCACAAAAACCGGTTATGCTGAGAAGCCGTTTTGGAACGCAGCTTTACGACTTCGAATTGGACTCGACGGTGCTGGTATAGGTATAGAGAGGTATATGTACCTTTGCTATTGCTATTGCTATCTCTCTGCCTACTATGAAATGTACGAGTACGACGACTGGCACTGGCGATGGCGATGGCGAGCGAATATTTTATTAAATGAGAAATTTTTGCATAAGTGTTGGTAGAGGCTAGCTTTATGTATGGACTGTGTATGCGTACCTGTTGTACACGCTGTGGTCGTTTCAAGTTTGCTTTTCTTTGTTACAATTCTCCTTATTAAGTAAATACAACTCTTGATGGTCTTACAAAAGGAGGATACGACTCGATCGGAAGATGTACCTCGTCATTTATGAATTTTCGAAATATGTGAAAAACTTGGAGCTTCGGATTTGAAAATATCGACCTGGCTGGTTTCAATGTAGTCAAGTTTTTGTTTTACTTTTACTATTACCTACTTTATTCCCCTTCCGGTGCGTGAAAACATTTCGTGTAGATTTCTGAGTGATTAAAAATTCTGCCATCGAAATCGTGAAGCAAAGAATAACCTTCCTGAATCTGGCAATTGAAAAAGAAAAAGAAAAAAGAAATGCCAATGTAATGGCTTCGTGTACATCGTGAAACCGGCCATCTCACTATACCACTATAGTCAGTACAATACGTGTACGTAGACGTACCATAGCACAGCATAAGGTATAAACGTAGCCTATGCCCTTAGTTCATTGGCTATAGTTGAACGCTTAGAATAATGCTGTAAGTAAACCGCGTTCGCATTCTATCATCAAAAAGCAGTTGTTATTATAACGCTGTGAACAATTTAGGTAGACTTGCGCCAGCTACATGCATAGGACGGCCACGTTTGAGTTTATTTCTTTTTCCAGCAGGCTAGACAGAAACCATCTGCATGCGCATACCTTAGCCTCGTATATACATACGAAATATACATAAGACCGACGACGATGATGGTACTCGACGCTATGTGTCCTTGTTGTACGTGCGACTTGTGAGTTGTGACTGTGCCGAGCGCAACATTGGTGAAAAAGAATTGGAAAAATTTGACGATCAAGTCGAACCTTCATCACCGGTTTTTTTAACATTTTTTAGTACCCGGTGTACGCGGGCACGGGCCACGGATGCGGCTTAGTGTATATGTACCGACTACCGAGGCGCGTATTTGCATTGGTCAGCGAACCTTGCACGAGATTGGATTGCCTATACTATGATGATTCGAGTCGGTCGTAGAACCTGTGGTGATAGTTGCATGGATTAGGCTAACTATCAGCCTGGTACTGGAATACATACCACACAGTACCTCTTTTTGCAAGTTTACGATTCTGTAATTACCTATACGTCTTGTTTTTAGTGTGATTTAGGTCTTTTCTTTTGACGCGCTCGATGGATTTTGTTCAGATAAAACGAGGTGTCTCGAGATTGGATTCGGGGTTTCATTTTTCAATTTCAGCAATTTTTTACCCTTGAGACCTTTTCAGTTTTTTATTCCGATTTTTCGATTTTTTTTTTCAATTTACTGATTTTTTTCCATCATTTTCTGGACTGCTTCATATCATACTCAAAACTTTTTCAAAGCAACTTCTTCGTTATATTTGCTCAAATTAATAGTCCTGTAAAACTAGCAAAGAGAAGAAGATGCCAAGCGAAATTTGGTATAGACATGAATTCCATTCGTTTGCCCTGAATTGAACCCAAGTTTGAAGAGTTCTGGTGTTTGGATGCGTCCAGACTGAGTGTTTTCCAAAAAATTCGGTTGTTAGCTCCTGCAAATAAGGTTTTAGGTTTGTAATTTTCTCAAATATTGGCCCTATAGCGTAAAAAAAGGGTCTACGAAACTTGATCTAACGCGAGTCAAATTCCTATCAGATCCCCTTCCTCTCCTCTTGGTTCGAGTGTTGGTAAAATATGGGAATTCGCGTTTCGAAACCGGTTAATGTCTCCAGAGCTATTGAACTGGTTCAAAAATTACAAGAGCTGAAAAATGATCCGCTTTTTTAAGCTCCACAAATTTCGTCCCACAGAATTTTGTGTGCCTCTATTATTATTATTATTATTTTTTTTTTGAAATAATTGACTACTGGTTGCTGCAAACCAGTGAACGAACCGGTTTCACACTAAAAAAATTACATTTTCACCGCTTCGGAGTGTAAATTTGGCCTCTTGAAAAAAAAATAAAAAAAACAGAAACAAAAAATAAACGGAGCCCTATTTATAGTCTCCAACTGGTTTCCATTTGTAGACATACAGTATGACCCATAAGTCTTGTGCACTTCTCATATCTCGGGACAGGAAAGAGATAGAAGGATGGTTGAAACGTCATTGTCTTTCTAGC
>FIZT01033646.1:0-17481 GCA_900065295.1 Paracoccus marginatus
AAAAAATCAAAAAAAGGGCTCTGTAGCGAGGTTAGAAATGCTATTTTTTACAACATATTCAAATTTCATTGAATTTCACCCAGCCGTTTTTGAGAAATTCTGCAGAAACAGCCTCACTTAAAATACATTACGCGCCCCTGTTGCTTATGCAAACCCTCATAACGCGAAGAACCACCTTAAGAAAAATTATGTGAAAGTTTATCTGTTTTATAAGCGTCTACATACGTATACGTTCTTATAATATGGGCTTGAAAATTTTCATTCATCTACCTACTTAGGTACTTCGCTAAACGTAAACTTGTTGAGATTCAGAAACACTAATAACTTCATTCTTTTTTTCGTTCATCAACGTTCATCTTGACGTTACATCTTTACTCATAATATCTACTCCAATAGTTCCAGTCGATTAGGCTTTTCACGGCCAAAAAATCGAATCACATGCACTTTATATGTACATTGTACGTACCTATATTTTTTTTGTTACCCACTGATCTAATATTGACGACGGAGAGAAGTGAAACGTTATACGTTTGTCAATTGTATTTACGGTGCTATCTACTAAACGATTGTATTCACTGTTGCGTACGACACAATATAAATATCCATAGGTTTCATTTACTCTTAAGTGTCAATCACTCGTACAAAAAAAACTCACGGATGACGTTTTTCTTCTCAAACCGGAAACAATGGGATTGTTTTTTTTCTCGAGTATTTAAGGAACGTTTTAGGCATATTTTCACATGTATGGCCGTGGCGGCGTTTCTTTGTTGTAAAAAAAAAACATGTTTTCTCTCTAAATAGTTCTAATTTGATTATCGATAGTACCGTTGTTGTTGCATCCCTGTCTTTACGTAGGTACCTTAGCAGTACCAACGAAGCCAACCTTTCTACAATAACGAGTAGGCCTACTGAACGTTGATACATTGTATCCATCCAGTACATACCTCACTTATTTACTCACTTACTTACTTACTTTGGTACATCCATGTTGACAACATTGTACTTTTTGCAATATGCACATCATCGTTTTAATTAAAATAACAACAATAGACGTGTTCCAATTGATACATACCACGTACTAAACTACGACTGGATACATAACATTAATCACGAACACATCAATACCGCACCATTTTACATGAGATCTTACAATGGGTCAGTTTTTTCCTTTTTAGATCATTATACGATCTGAATCATGTAATAGTATTCTTATAAGATAGGCAATTATTACTTCGTTGATTACTTTGTAAAAGGCAAGGTGCATCTGAGATTTCCGCCTTTCATTCATAATTTACCCTTTTTCATTGTTTTCATTTATGTTTTCAGACGATAAAGAGCAAATTCAAAAGCGGAATTCGCGTACGAGCCATTAACTGTACCAAAGATTTTGAGTTTATTTAGATGAATTAGCCATTGCGATATCTTTTCATTTCCACGCGATTGGAAATTATGTACCTACCTATCCTTCATTATCATGTTTTTTTTTTTTTCATTTTGTACGAGATTCTTTTTTTTCTCATGATTTTTATGTTTTCGTGAATTATAATTATGTATTTGTACGTTTTAAGTTTGTTTATTTAAATTATGTATGTAAAAAGCTCGTGTGTGTAATTTAATTTTATTATTAGCAAAAAAAAAATCAAAATATTTTATCTCGTAACTTTAAATACCTACCTAGAATTTTTCTAATACCTGTGCCGGACTTGATTGTGCGTTTTCAATAAATAAATTTTTCGAATAATTGCGAAATTATATTAAATAAATTTACAAAATAGCGATAGACGAATATATGATAGAAAATAAAAAATAAATTACGTTTTACAACTTACAAGCGTATTTATGAACTAGATGACGAAGAGGAGGACGATGATGGCAAGATTCCTTGAGGTGGTTGGAATGCCTGAGATGGTTGGAAACTGGAGGGTTGGAAACTGGAGGATTGGAAACTGGAGGGTTGGAAATTGGAGGGTTGGAAATTGTTATATGACGGGAAACTGTTCGGTGGTGAATATTGGGAGTAATAGGACTCCATTTGCTTTCTACACTTTTCGTACGATTGGAACTGGCTCGAATAGGGTTCGTAGTAACTAGAAAATTGCTCCCATGGCATAGCGTTGTTTTCAGCTTTGGTACCCGTGCCGGCAGCCGATGAACTGGAGCTAGAGCTGCTGGAGGAAGAGGTTTGCGTAGGAATGAATGAAGTTTGAGAAGACATGCATTTTTTCATCCAATCTTGGTAATCAGGTAGTTGGTATTGGGATTGGGATTGAGATTGAGACTGAGATTGAGCGTCTTCCATGGCGTCAGATTGAATGGCATTGTTTGATGTAGACTGGCCTTGCAGGTTGAAGTAATCCAGCGCTGAAGGGTTCTCCTTAAGGTATTCTTGGAATTTTTCACTGTTGAAGTACTGAGAAATGTCGAAACCCGATGGGCCGTCGGCTCTGTGCTGGATTTTTGGTAAAGCTGGGAAATTTACAAGTGAGATTAGTTTTGAGGTAATGCCACAATGCGATTTTTTTTTCTGAAGTCAAACTTACCCATAGCATGAGCTAACAGCGTCAAAGTAACAACTTTTCCAAATACGGCCATTTTTTTCCTGGATAAAAAATAAATAAATAAATAAAACGCAAACGAGCTTCTTAGTATAAGAATTTTTTTTCGAATCGAAATCAAAATTGGTGAATAAATTGTGCGGAAAACACTTACTTATTCAGTTGTCTTTCAATAAAACGATCGAACTGACTGATTTTTACTGGCTGAACTTTACGTATTTATACGAAAAAGTTGCCCTGATAAAATTTTCAAATTCATTTGCCTATCGAAAAAAAGACGAAAATTAAAGCTCATTTCCTGTATTTAATCAATTTAGTCTAACAAATTAGAATACCTACCTACGAATCTCCCCCCCCCCCCCCCCCCCCCACAAAAAAAAAANNCAGATTTTTAACACCCCCCCCCCCTCTCAAAACACTCGGGTAAGTTATAATCATTCATTATTCATTGCCTACTGCATCGCCCATGATAAAACAATAGTAGAGTAAGTGCTTACTTATGTTACGTCTGTTTGCGAAGGATTTACATTTTTATCATCGGAAATAATTTCCCTAGCGGAATTCTCACGAAAAGTCCATTTACGAGAAGTTATCGCGTTTTACCACTGTGAAAATAAGTAAGGGTAATGAGTAATGACACATTCCATTTACCTATTCTTCGACTACGTAATCTGATACCAATTTTGTGGATTTTTAAAACCACTATGCACCTTGTTTCACGAACCACGATTCCGACATAAGTTAATGTCAAAAAATGAAGGTTTATTTCGAAGTTATTTTGTTAGTATTCATAATAATTGGTAAGTAAAACTAACGACCTTTCATTACTTTAAAGGAATAAGTAGAGTACTAGATCCATACGGTATGCTGGTTTTAGATCATCATGAAAAATATAAGGTGCCTAGACCTACCCCTAATTTTGCACCAGATTTGCATCTATCGCCGATTTTACAGTTAATGTCCACGTTTCGATTTTTTTTTTATTCCCTGAATTAGGTAGGTACGTGAAAATAAGTGAGATTTATCATGAAAAAAGTGCTCATCTTAATTCGATTTGTACCTTTCTATACGCCACAGTTTAGTGACCTGTGCTGCTATGCGTCTGAAATAGACGTAGGTAATAAAGAAACGAAACAGTATAGGTAGCGAATGATACGATTCTCAGAAGTATAACAACTAAATCAAAAACGACATCGCAGTTAAACAAAAAAGTAATGTCGCGGGTTAAAGAACTCGATTGTCATATTTCTTTTTGGTAAACGAATACGATTTAATTATATCCTACGAATATGTTGCCAATTTTTAATTTAGGTAGGTACGTTATGTAATACACCTGGACATATCAATAATAATATGATCGATTCGTATACTTATGTCCGTTTTTCGTTAAATTTTCACGGTTTGTTATAAATTTCCGAGCGCTATACATATTGAATTTTTTCATAATTTTTCGAATCGTTGAACACATATTATTGCTTAAGAATGAAATATTTTTATAATTTTCAATAGAAATTGGAACACATGCATTCATTGCGGGTGGTCCGGCGAGCATACGAAATTTGCAAGTAAGTTCATGTTCTATTTGAAGCCTATTAAAACTCTATAAATTTCAATTAATACGAAAAATTTGTCGTTGATGTATTGAATTGCGTTGTAAATCTGTTCAAAACAAAACAAGAATCCTTTTTCGAGTACTTCTAATAAGGAGCAATCAAATAAGGAAAGCCCTTTCAGTCAAGAAAATTTAGAGCAAATGGGTATGGAAATGGGGCAACAAGCTGCGCAACAAATGCAGCAAACGGGTATGCAGATGGGTCAACAAGCAGCCCAACAAATGCAAGAAACAGGTTCGCAGATGGGTCAACAAGCAGCCCAACAAATGCAGCAAATGGCTCAGCAGGAGTTCTCTCATGGGGTACATAAAATAGAGGATAAAATTGATAGACAGACTGATAAACTTATCGATGAAATGTCTAACCAAATTAAAAGTTCTATGTAAATTTTTTCTCATTTCGTGTTTTTTTATGCCATACAATATTATTTTTTATTGATTTTTAAATCTTGTTTTTCATTTTGAAGTACGGTACTAAAGTTGTTCTGTCCTATATTTATCCGCTCCTCAATACGTGTGCCTACTTTGATCGTGGGGTATTATTTCTAATTTTTGAAGTACCCACCTTTTTTTAGTTTAATGTACACGATTTGTGTGATTGATTAATGTTACTCGAATTAAAACTCGAAAAGGGCATATAATAATATGTAGTTGTAGCATTAATACCTACGTGTACGGTTGTAAGAACAGAACACGTTATATTCCTCCTTGATTATTGCAAAACGCAACACATCGAACTATGTTTTACGTGCATAAACAACACGCGTAGGCAAACGATAATATCGCTCTAATACTTATGTATGTACTTAGTTATAATTTGTATGTATTTTAGAATTTAAAATTAGGTAGAAAGTATACGCGCTAGTTTTAATTTTCTGGTTTTACGCAGAGGTAAATTTTCCTACCTACGTGTTTTGTTTTGTTAACATTATTTTTGCTTATTTCATTAATCGAATTAATCTTTTAAAAAAATATATTCAAATACTGTTCATTGTTACCATAAACTAGATTAAGTTTAGGTACGTGATGAGTTAGGTACCCACTTAGATTATACGCAGAACCTATGCTCTATGCTAATGCTTTTTTATTTTTTTTCTTCAAGTAATAGATATTATTTTTATTGTTTTTTGCTTAGGAAACAAAATCATCGCAAAGTTTACTAAAGGCAAATTTAAATAAGCTGAGCAGTGATGAATTGTTTGAAGAAAACTATACAATGGAAACTCTCCATGACAGTTCTACATCTTTCGACGATTTGTTTAAAAAAGATTATCAAATTCCATTTGAACACACTCTAGAAAAAAATTATTATCAGAACGAAGCAGACAATTCAAATCAAGTTTATTTAGCTTCAACTGAAAACTATTTCAGCCAACCTAACAACGAAGATAACTATAAACCATTGATATACGAAGATTCTAAAAGTACGGAAACATCGCTTGAGTTTTTGAAAGCGACGCCATCAAATCCATCAAATGGCGCTGATAAGCCACCAAGTATACCTCAATTGCCATTCGGACTGCCAAGTGGGTACTCGTCCAATTCCCCAGGGTCTCAGACACCTACCTTGATTATGGGTGGATTTTCTATTCTGGTAATGCCGATGCCCGGGCTAACCCCGGGAAACATGGCAAATGTATTCCAATCAGGGCAACAACTGGGACAGGCTTCAGGCATCAATCCGTTTCCCTATACAGCGTCTGGGTGAGATTCACTCAAAACAATTTAAACATTGGTTGTTGAAGAATTTTTTTTGTAGCAATAACATGTGTATAATTTAAGTATTGGAGTAAGTTTGAAATGCAGCCTTATTATGTAGATAATGTACCTAATCAAAAAATACTTGTGATTTTTTAATAATTATAAACATATTATTTTTTCTTGAGGCCGGTGGTTATTTCAAAACCTATTCCGAATGGTTTGAAGATATTTGATGAGATTGAAAATTTACCATAATTGTTACAAATTCTATTTGATTCATCTTCTCCATCCGGGCAATCTTCCTGGTCATCACATACCCATGATCTTGGAATGCAACTACGACTAAACAGTGATGATGATGATGCGGACGACGTAGTTGGTTTTGCTGATTTGTAACACTGCATATACAACATAATATGGATAAGTAGGTAATCATTTACATGATCGATTAAAATACGAAGTAAATCTTACGTAATTTATGCTCATTAATTAAGATGGACGAATTCTCACCCTGAACTCCGACGTCGAATCGCAATATCTACTCCAGTTTTCGCAAATATTTTCATCTGAACCGTCTAAACAATCATCTTCTCCATCACAAACGTCACGTAATGCCACACAATCCTTTCCGTCCCAGCAACGGAAATAGTTTCGTCCGCAAGTTTTTGAGTTGTAGTAATCTTTACGGTTTGTGTACCCGGGTCTGAGCTGCTTAAAAGATTCATAACAGTTGTCATCGTCTTCGTCCCACCTACGAGAGTATTGAGGAGTCTAAATTTCAATTGCCCATGTGATGCAGTTTCAATCCTGAAAATTGTTTACCCATCTTGACAGTCCCTTCGTCCATCACATAACCATGAATTAGGCAGGCAAACGGACTGACCCTTCGAACGACAGCGGAATTCGTACTTGCGACAATTGCCTCGATAGTAATAATCATTATCATAATTGTTGTGCTTATTATCACAGTGCAACTCGTCATCGCGACCTATTTCGGCGAATAAAAAACAATTCAGTATACCTACCTATTGGTGATTAGACCGGTAGCAGACGAGGTTAAATTTGAAAGATTCAATGCCGTTAAAATTTGAAAATGAAAGCGATAAAATTGAAAAAAATTCACCTCTACAATCGGTTTCGCCATCACAAACCCAGTCTAGCGGAATACAAGTGTCCGAGTTGGTACAAGGGTATCCATCATAAACGTCTTCATCAGAGTAACATCTTACAGTTTCCGTGCGATGGAAACCTTAAATCAAAAATACGAATAAATTGGTGGATAAGATATTAAGGATAATAAGTTTATTGAAGTAAATGAATTTGGACGTGATATTAGGCCCAAGTCAACGAGCTATTATATGCTCGTTGGCCCAAGTATTCATATACCTACCTTTATAACCCGCCAAAAAACTCGAAGCGTTGTGGTGCTTGTCCCTTTGGAATGGCTTCAGAAGTAAGTCCAAAGATCTGCTAAAATTGGTTACTCCCATTTTGTAAACACTTCCGGTGAATATATTGATAGTATTAATTGTACTAAAGTAAATATCTCCATTGTCTTCATTTTCGCGGACATTTTTTAAGGATACTCGGAGTAATTCGTGAGGCAATTGGTCGGATAAAATTACATATTTGACTGGAGGTAATAATTCGATTGTTTGTTCAGGCGCCGATAATACAGAATTATTTCCTTCTGAGTAATATCTTGAGATTTCTATAGTATAGCCAAGTTTTTCTAATTTAGGAAACATTAATTTAATATCAATGTAGTTCACTTTCAAGTTTTGAGGTAACTGTTTGAATTTTTTTTCTAGTAATTCCCTCGTTTCCAAGATATTTTTTACTTCATCATCTGTAATAAATTAATAAGATAGGTACTTCATATAAATTAGATGTGAATAAGTAGGTAAAAAATTCATAACTTTGTAAAGATTAGCCTAAGCCTACCTGATACAATGAAAGGAGTCGTTAGCTCAAATTCTTCGATGTTTTTACCGTCGGATTGTTTGCGTATAAAATTTTTAACTTCATCTTTTTCAGTCAGTAATTTAATTTCTCCTCGATAAATACGATCTTGTTCTAGGCTTGAGATTGTATAATAATTTCCGAAGTTACCCGCGTTCATAACATGCGATATAAGATTTTTTCCATCATAAAGTACGAATGAAGTTCCAATTTGAGTGACATTGGCATTTTTGGCGAAGTTGAACCAATCCAAATTTATATTCACCGATCTTATCGACAAAGATGGGTTTAAATCGTCTAAATTCTCTCTTGCCGTGACTCTCCTCCTGATGCGGGTACTACTATTTGTTCTGCTGGCCGTTATTTTTGTATTCAATTTGGTAGCATTTTTAACCTGCTTATTATCTGTCACAACTTGCGTCTTATTTTTAAAATGATTTTTATCAACATTACCAAAAGTTATATTATTAACTTGATTCTTGATACGATTCAAAGCGGTTAAATTTTTTTTTATCCCATTCAATCGGTTATTTATGAGTTGAGTGCTATTTCGGATATTTTGCATAACATTATGGATATTCTTACCATTGGCATCTTCGCATAAAATAAAACTCACCGAACACAAAATAAACGATAGGAATAAAATTTTCATTTTTCAAATCGCGATTGCGAAAATATCTCTGCTCGATCAAAATTTTATGCTGTATAAGCTATTGAACCCGAATACCGCATAGAAAAATCCAGTTTCAAAGATACGTGTACTTGGCTAATATCTTGCATCAACTAAGATACTGATACGATGTTTCAAAAAATCCAGCAGCCAAACCTTATTAAACCATGAAGATTTGACGAGCATAATTGACAAAAGAATTACGAAGTTCATTGTTATTATTTTTACATAACAAAACAAGCCATCTTTTGATAACGAACTGTCATTAAATACCAATCCCAGCAAGGTTAAGGTATAAGGTTTATTGAACTTAATGTCTCTTATAACAAGTGCAAATACATTTAATTTGCATCGAAATGCGCGCAACATAGAATCAATTTCATGCTGGACTAATTGTTATCACGTTGGGCACTTCAATATAATATAATGCTCGTGTTCTACGAGATGAAATGAAATTTAAATAAAATAAAAAATAGGAAATTATAATGACGAAAATCACATCAATGCTTATATCTTAATGAGATACATAAAAAACATTTACTTGTTGTAAAAAATCTCGTACATTACAGAGTGAAATCGCGCATAACACAACGTTCGTAAAGAATTAATTCTCAAAATTAAACTTGTTTAAGGTATGTTATAGTAATTAAATGTTCTAATACGATTCTTACTGGGCAAACTCGCGAGAAAAATCAATATTGCATCCTTTTGTCGACTTATTTTTTTTCAAGACCTACTTCACAGTAGGAGGTTGAGAATTATCGTCAGCTTTGCTCTCCAACGAAAACGGAGGAATTCTGCAGTCGAACGTGTACCCATCTTCTCTTTCCATCCTAAAAGTTCCCCTGCAGTAGGAAAAAAGTTTTAAAATATTTGTTTTTACATTTTCTCAACTTAAAATACGTAATTCTCATTATTTATTTTTCAATACGCACCACATATGTCCACTGGGTGCTTGTAAGCTGACATGACTACTGTATTGAAATGCTGGAAGTGTTTTCGACAAAACTGGTTCCTGACCGACGACTCCTCGACCTCGTACTGTTTCCAAGGTACCAGAGAGACTGAAAATACGCCAATGTCTCTCTCTCAATTGTACCGTTAAATCTCCCAAGTTTTCCAAACGGATGCAATATCGCCACTAAAATTCATAATAATCTATTTAATACTGTTTTCAGCAGAGTTAATTTTGAATTATATTCAAGAGACGTACCCAATACACAGAGGAGTTCTGAGACTCGCGACAACCCATGTAGAATGGTATGACGGTAATACGGACATTTTCTGTAGTTTCCTTATGCACATCCGATAGCTCCAACCAAGGATGATTTTTCTTTTGCCAAGCTCTAAGAGTTTCTTGGGCACCAAAAGGTGGATCTTGGAGGGGAACATAAATAATTTTAGCCAAATATGTGAAAATGGGCCACAGTCAGCGTAAAAATAAGCGTACCTTTTTCTGGATAATACATTAGAAATTTGTCAAATAATTCATGCTGTAACGGTTGTTTTTCAGTGGTAGTATAAGGCAAAATATCTTCATGAGCAACGTAATCTAATCCAGGTATGGCATATAAACTGCGACTGCTGTCCTGAGTTCCTAAGAAAGTAACCGCTTCAGTTTGCGCTCTCTGTAACAAGACCATTTACATTTGGTTTGAGCAAAAATCGCACAAAAATAAACCAATAATCGACTTACGATGAAAGGGCAATCTCTAGAATCTATTAATCCTTGATAAAATGTATGAATCTTTCCTTTGACTTCTTTCCCAACGGTATCTTCATCACTGAAAAATTATACATTATCCAACTTATGTAAGTATTTATTTCAAGGTTAAATTTAAAATGAACCATACTGACCTGGTCCTTTTATTCGGTATATCTCTGTCGTAAACACGAGCAAGCCAAGGAAATAGAATTACACCTCTATATCCAAATACTCGATGAAGAAACAATTGACCGGTGTCATATTTTCCCTGAAGCTTTGGAGTGTCTAAACGACCAACTTCAGCTAATCTGAAATTTGTTAATACGATATAAATGAAAATGAAACCGTTACTTCACTCGAGTTGGAACAAAGATACTTGAGACGTGAATAAAGTGAAAGAAAACTATACAATACGTGATTTCCTATAAGAAGAATCATAATCTAAATATGCGCAGTGTTCTTACTTGGTGTAATTGAGTTGGGAAAGCTTCAACACATTCAACGTTAGTTTACAAAAATCACGAACTTTCAAACTTTTGCAAGTTAACAATGACATATTTTATACGAAATGAAGCACAATAAAACCAAATTTCATTACTTTTTCCTGATGCAATAAATTTAAATACAGAATTTGCGCAGTTTTCACATGAAGTTCACGTTTGAAAGCGAACTCTTATCACATTTTGATTACAGTGTTCACTACACGCACTACAAAATGAAACGAAGGAACGAATTTTCTGGAAAATGGAAGTTGGAACTCACGTTATAAATCTTCTGTCGTTAGTGAAATCCATAATCATAAAAATAAATTTCAATTAATTCAAATAGATTATCCAAAATTCATTTTCAATCACTTTGTAAAATTTAGTAAAATTTAAATAATGCATATTTTCATGATATTTCTTTCTTGGACTTGACACCACTGTCACTGTCACAAGTTTTGTGTTTTCTTTTCTTTTCAATTTTCATCTTCTTATCACTTTTTTTAGTAAAGCTCTATTTGTACCGGAGTATGCGGATGCGGTGGTATAGGCTTGCATTTCCAATTTTCCACTCTACTTTTCTGTTTTAAATTCTGATTTTAGTTTAAATTTTCTCTGTAAAAGAATGATGTAGTATGGGGTTGGGTTCTCAGTGAATATGTTCTTTCAAACTAATGTAAGTCATTTGAGATATTGAAAAGTTCTTTAAATATTCTCAGGTGTGAGATTCAATCTGTCATTATGTTGATGTTCACTATTTTACTTTTACTGCCCTGGACTGATTGTTTTGAAGATAAGTTACCGCTTGTTATAAATACCTGGGCATTTACAGACGCCAACGCTGAAGGTTGGTAATCAATAATTTTTGAGCACATACTAATTTTATTGTTGAATTTCATAATGAAAAGAATTGATTTTAGCTATGCAAACCCTGAAAAACGGTGGATCTGTAATTGACGCTGTCGAAGCTGGTTGTGCAGTTTGTGAAAAAGTACAATGTGACGGGACTGTTGGATATGGCGGTAGTCCTGATGAGACTGGTGAAACAACTTTGGATGCCATGATAATGGATGGGTGAATCTCGCAATTATTTCCAAAACAAATGTTTAACAATTTAAAAAAAAAAAAACTTGACCTAAAAACAATTCTATCAGGCTTACCATGGATGTAGGTGCAGTCGCAGCTTTACGAAATGTAAAATCTGCCGTGGCTGTTGCTAGAACCGTGATGGAACGTACTGAGCACACCCTTCTGGTTGGTTCTCAAGCGTCAGAGTTTGCTTTTCAAATGGGTTTCATTAAAGAATCATTATCAACAAATCATTCGACCAAACTCTACTCAGATTGGCGAAACAAAGACTGCCAACCCAATTTCTGGATCGTTAGTAACTCAATTTTAATCGATTTTTTTCATTCTCAGAAACGTAGAAGTTTAATTTGTCGATATAAATAACCACTGTTCTGCTTTCATCTTTTCAGAATGTTGTACCTGATCCTACGCGGACTTGTGGTCCTTACAAACCTACTAAAGAAGTGCAAAGGTATTCCAAAAAACACCCAGAACCACATTCGTCGAAACCGCTTTCCCACGATACCATTGGAATGATAGCTATTGATGAACATCGACATGTTTCTGTAGCTACTTCGACAAATGGAGCTATTCACAAAATTCCAGGGTATATACTAATCATTCAACGATTATTCAACTCGATTCATGAAATGATAATTTGTTACAAATCGTTAAATTCGTAGACGAGTTGGAGACAGCCCAATTGTGGGGTCTGGTGGATACTGCATGCATTCGTTCGGCGGTGCAGTGGCCACCGGTGACGGAGACGTACTGATGCGATTCTTGCCTAGGTAAAGACAGAAATGAAATGAAAATAAAAACCATTTGTAATTGAAAATACATACGTTTCAAATTGATTCCAGTTTCAAAGCTGTGGAAAGCTTACGGATGGGTCTTGGTCCTACTGAAGCTGCGATATCTGCTCTAACAACGATAATAGAACATGTGGGTAAGTTTGTCGGTGCAGTAGTTGTTGCCAAAGTAGATGGAACGTATGGTGCGGCGTGTTTTGGTATAAAAAAATTCCCGTATTCGGTATCTTGGGGGAATGATACCGAACCGAAAATAGAAACTGTAAAATGTCTGGAACGAGGGAAGAAAGTAAACCCATATCAACGCCCCCACTAGTGTTGGTCTCATTCGACTTAAGATCAATGTAAAAACTTTCTTCTCGATGTGATACTTAAATTTAGTTTTTTTAATTTTTTAATAATTTCTACGCAGTTTTGCTTGAACTTTCAGTGAAATTTCTAGTTCTACAAACTGGTCTGTGGTTGCAATATTTTAATAAATTTTTACACCGTTGTCTGGATTCTTTCTCTTTCTTTCCTTTTCCCCTTGGTAAAATACCATTTCAAAATTATTAAAAACATCCAATAAAAACTTTATTCGCGTCTTAGAAAAAATAAATGTTAGAAAAGAAACAATTAAATACAAAGATTAAAAATAGAAACAGTCTCACTTATAAAAATTTGAAAAAGAATACGGGTAACTTATACGTTATTATAATTCCGTCGTAACAGATTTAGGTTCGTTTTCATCAGCTTTTTGCTGAGAATCGTGACTATTTTCTTGACTTTGTGACTCAACACATGATACATTCGTCGCGTCGGTTTCCAGCTCGTTCGTTAAAACGCTGTTGGTTTCCGACTCGTTGCCATTTTGACTATTACTTACGGTTTCTAGCGATGGGGCGCTGTTACTGGTGGGTAATTCTGTAGATTTATGACTATTTTCATTCAATTGTTCCGATGACACGGCAAGACTAGTTTCCTGGAGACGTATATCGGGTTCACTTGCGTTCACCTGGAATTAAAATTTTGTTAGGAAAATAGCCGAATAAAAACATAATTGAAATATTCGTTCGATTCGAACAGGATAACGTAATAAGTACCGTTGACTTAGAAACTAATACCGCTTTCAAATCAGACTTAGAAGTCTGCATGTCGCAACAGTAACGTTCGTAACACTCCGGATTTACACATTTCACCAGGCAATTACCGTCGTTACTTGAGATCAATTCTAAACTATTGTCATCCTGCGTAAAAAAACACACAAAACGAATGAAATAATTTCATTACAGATTTTCAGGCTTCACTATTACTAAACATAGACTGATGATTCAAAAATCAATTCTATGTATTTAAAACGTTGGAAAAAAATAACGATTTGATTCTTTTAATTACCTTATAAAATTCGGGTTGAATAGTAACTTTCGTAATTCCTTGGTCATGGAAGAACTTCGTTATATTATCAGTTATTCTAGCATAAACCTGAACAAAAAAAAAAATGAAAATGAAAAATTAATTTACAAAACAAGAAATGAATAACTTAGGAATAACCAGGAATAAACTAATGAAAATTGAATGTCAAAAGAATAGTATACATTTTATATTGAAGGCACCAATTTAGAGAAAAATTTCAAAAATTTTATCTTATAAGCAGAGAGACTAATGACTGCAGAAATAGCGAACAAACGGAATAATTCTAGTAATTGGCTTCTAATCGATATTGGTCGTTGATAAACAATTCAACGAAGCATTACCTTAGGATTAAGAAATATTATGTGTGCTGTAAAAAAAGTTTTCCCCTTAGTGAATTGCCACACGTGTAAATCGTGCACGTTTATAATGTCTGGAAATTCTTTCATCAACTGCTTGCACAAACAATCGATGTTGATATGATCAGGAATCGTTTGCAGTAATATTAAACACGACTCTTTCACTGCGGAAAAAAATCGTCAGGTAAAAAATTCATTCAGCGAATTGTCTAAAATTAAATAATTTTTTTTATAAAACTTACTATAAGGATAACTTAAAATAAGCAATGATACTGCTAATACGATAGCGAAAATGGGATCAGCCAATTTGCCAATTTCGGGGTCCGAATAACGCACGACGGCTGAACAAATCATCACAAAAATACAACCTACGACAGTCAATAAAACAACAATTTTCATTTTTCAATCAAACGAAAGTGTAAAATACCAAGACGTCATAACCATAATAAAATTTACAGTTAGGCATATAGGTAATTCCTATCTTCAGCAAAGCTCGTTACTTATGCTACAAAATGTCAAAAATCTTGTCTTCGCCGAATTATTATTATTTGCAGCCGTAAATTGTGTGATACTTGATAGGCGTACCGTAAGTAGGTACGCAAATGAGATCGCACGGTTAAACATAAACCTACAATCGCAATTTAAACAATATTACTTACGTTGATAACAAATGAGTTGCGCAGAATGTGTGAGAATTTTAAAAGCCCAGCATCATTACGCGAGTACGTTACGTTTGTGAGTATCACAGACGCGCATCAATTAACCGTTAAAACCAGATCGAAGAGTGATTCTTTCACTAAGTAAAAAATTAATGACATTGAAATTTCATTTTCAGTTCAACATATAACAAATTATACATTCATCGAGCGGTCGAGAAAGTGAAAGTTTATAAAAAAAAAAACGCAAAATGGAAACACTTAACGTGACAGTTGCTGCGACAACAACGTAATAAGATGCAGTTTTATTATGTATTTAATTCGGCGATAATTTTGCAATGTTAAATCGGCGTAAAATCGGTGAATCGGAGTACGAGCATGAATAATGTAACGTTGTTTGAGCATTAGTTATATTTAGTTACCCGTGTCACTTGCCTATGACGTCTCTGAACATTTCCTGAGCTCCTGGAGAAATAAAACTATATGATTTGGGATGAGATCTCAGATTCAATCGTCTTTCACCACTCTGCGTGAATTTGGTCGATAATACGTCTTCCAAGATTACGACTCCGGATGATGTGACTTTTAGAAAAGTACCGTGATGAAAAGTATAACCTGTAAAGACATATATGTATACTTCGTTAGATACAGGTATTTAATTGGATTTTCAATTCGTGACAATATTTTTAACGACCATTCATATGTATAAAAATCAAATTAAATGCGCGATTAAACGCTTTATAAATTTTTAGGTACGTCGCTTCATATTTGAGTCAAGGAGAAAATTTTTTTCAATAAAATTTGTACGGTTAATAAATTTTTTTTTTTATAGACTTGCAGATATAAAAAAAGTACAGTTCAACTGCAACACGTGCGAAACTTTACCCAATATTTTGGGAACCCCCATTTCAAAATATTCTCTTTAATACGTGTATCTATTATCTGAAAGTGCATTTTGATCCATAGAGCACCAGCATTACACGTTCACGTGCTCTTTTAATCAATATCATGTTCTCAAGATAAAAGCACTTCAATTGAAAATCGAGCTATATAGAAGTCAGGTTAAACGATAAAAAACCAACAAAAGAATAAAAGAGATATTGACTTTCGTTTCCAACCTACCTCCTATTAATAAATAACTTAATCCATTTAAAGTTAAACCGAAAGCTCCAACGCAGAATACTGGAATAGGATAATGCATTTCGTCGTGATGCGATATATGTAAGAGTGTTTGAACCGCTTCTATAACTGATGAGAAACACAACGATGCGAAAACGACGCTTCCAATTAACATAACCAATACATCGATTCTGGCCCAGCCGAACGTATTCCGCAGTCTTCTCTCGGATGCATTGCGTTTGTGCTGAAAACAAAAACAAAAACATTGAACCAATTTCTTTCAACTCGAGCACACGATGACAATATTGACAATGGACAAATGAATCCTTCAAAAAAAAGTTCATTCGATCTGTTTAAATTCATAAATATTGTAGAAGGTTATTTCGCGTACTGCGAGTTATTTTGAAAACAGCATCTCACTCAAAAACCGGTCTGGAAATGGTCAAAGTTTGAATTCCACATTAACGTAGTCGTAGTAACAGAACGCCGATGTCAATTTCAATTGGTACAGCAACGTATAAATTGTTCGTTGTCAGATTATTATTATTAGTTAACGTTGAAATTCCAATCAAAACAAAATAAAGACAATGATCACTGCGTTTTACTTTTATTTAATTTTTAATAAACACCTCGCAACTCATGGCTGACTTAGTTTAAAAAATCGAGCGTTTTTTTGAAAAAATAAAAACACGTGTACCTTACCTACTATATTTAAATTTATTTTCTTCCAATTTCGGAGATTAGCAATACGTAAGAAATTTTCTGTTTTGAAATAGGGATGGAGTTTTTGTCAATTTCCCAAGTGTTTTTGCACTCATTTAAACAAAATCGATGTCAAATTAAGTAGGTATCTAGCTAGTAGCTATCTACCCACAATATTATAAGTCATCGTCAACTGAAACCTAATCTAACAGAGGTACAAGTATTATGGTGGACGGAACTGTCATTAGAAAACGACCACGATTGAACAATTCCGTCAAAGCCCAAACGAACGTGAGTATATGAATATAGAGCGAATTTATTGCAGTAATTAGTGAGATATTTACAGGTACATACGTATTATAGTATTTGTCTGACATTCTGACGACATTATTTCAATAAACGATGTAGGTAGCGTATCTGCACTCATTATTATTTGTAGGCAAGGTTTAAACATTCGAACAGAACCGTATTCAATTCGGATTCGGTTCTTGGTTCTTGGATTCCATTCTTGAAAAATCGGTTCTTGGTTTCGGTTTTTCGGTTATGTTCTTGAAAAATCAGTTCTTGGTTTCGGTTCTTTAATTCTGTTCTTGGTTTTGGTTCTTTGATTCCGTTCTTTAAAAATCGGATCTTGGTTTCGGTTCTTTTCTTGGTTTCTGTTCTTAGGAACCGTTCTTGAAAATTTAGTG
>FIZT01033655.1:0-15479 GCA_900065295.1 Paracoccus marginatus
AAATCAACATGCTGTGATAGCCCTTTCAATTTTAAAGTTAGGCAAAAATTGAATACAACAAAACTAGCTCAGTTTTTAATTTACTGTCCATCCCCATACTTCAAAATTTTTTTTGATCCAATTTTTTTAAAAATTGCATTTGCCCCTTAAATTTTCAACATAGGCAACCACTTCACTAAAAGTTTTTTTTTAGTGATACCGATACCTGGTTATATCCGAATTTTCAGTTTGGCCGACCACACACCAGACACCCTGTATATATGCAAAGATACACAATTTTGGAAAAAAAATCACGTCCATATAATGGTACAGCAGGTATAGGTAGGTATACCGACAAACCATATACCTACTATGAGAAGTCGACACAAATTGAATCGATTTTAATCGATTTTCACCCGGTGGTTTGAGATAAATATATTTAAGTAACGGCTAAACTTAATTTTTTTTAAAATAATAACAATGAATAGGTAGTAATCATTTTTTTAAAAGACCTGTAGGATCAGTAAAAGAAAAGTTACACCTAGCGCGGTAGGTAATGAAATTAATCAGCCCTTGCAAACGAACTTAATTAAGAAAAATTACGTATACATGTGTTTGAAAACTGAATTTAATGTGGAATAGTTTGTTTTCCTTTTAAATTGTAGGTATACTCTCCTACATATTTCATCATCAACTTTACTGATGACCTTTGTTTTTGCTCACACGTCGCACGTCATAAATTGAAATTAATTTACGACTTATACATAGAAGAAGCGAAACCGTTACCTATCTCATCATTCATAATAATAGGTTTATGCATGGTGTATAGGTATGTACCTTACCCACTAAAGTAATATCAACAATCACATGAACCATATTTTTACTTATTATGCGTACCAAAATATGATCAGCTACCTAATAGGTACTTGTTAACCTATTTCATTCATCATTTTGCGTCAGTTTTTATGCATGAGTATTATTCTCAGGAAGTAACACATGAAATAGGTACTTACAACGAAAATATCAAACAAGTCTCTGATCTCAGACATGGCATCAGTTCGTTTGAGAGAAAATACACCTCTCACATCACTTCTTTTCTAAGTAGAGAATATCTAACTTTACCTAAACTTAACATAAAGATTTTGCAAATTTTTCTACGAGTACCTACCTATTTAGGTACCTGTAGTAGCCTATACTTGCGTGTATCATCAAATTTTGATATAGGTAGTAAGGTGTAGGTACCCACTTGTACACAAACACACATGCGACTACACTGTGAGTTATTCACGTAAATTTCATATCATCATTCATAGTTAAACAAACCTGTAAGTGTAAGCACAGGGACGATATGTTTTCTATAAACGAAAACGCATAGGTATGGTGTAGTGAGTGGGACACCAAAACATTCAGCTTAATCGTGATGCGAATAAGAATGCACGCATGAACGACAAGTAGCACTGATAAGGCATGACGACTTCTGAACACAGACTCAGATGTAATTCTAGCGATATAATTTTGATTAGCTCAAGTGAAAATGTCATTTTGAATGAATAGGTACGAGGTAACGTCGATAACGGAATTCTGTGAAACAGGCAAAACAAAGGTTGCGTTACGTGATACGTCGGCTTAGTTAGTTGGTTACGCATAAACCTATATTTGAATTGAGGTCCTCGTTTAATTTCGAACCGAATTCCTATAATTCAATTGAAATGTATATAAACTCGCTATTTTTATAATTTGTTGTCATTATTTATTTTAACAGGTTAAAATAAAGTACGTATGTATCTTGTTTTCCTTAGTTTAAGACTGAAAAAATATAAACACATTGAATGTGGAAATGAAATATGTGGGTACCTACATAACTTGATAGATAATTATGCATCAATGGGCAGGTATCTCTGTCTAGTTCTAGATACTTACTTACGGTGTGAATTTCGCCAAATTTTTCATTTTCTAAAACGTATGTTTCCTGGTGACCTCTTTTAACTTCTTTCATTGGTCATTTGTCAAATTTTTTTGAGTAGATATGTACTTAAAACTTTTCATTCAGCTCCCAAGCATATGAAAAAATAAGCAAAAAATACCCCCTTTTTAAGCCAAAATTACAGTTTTTCAAAAATTTTCTCGAAACTTCTGCTCTTTTGCTTCGTTTGAGCTATATTATCCTCCATATTGTTAAAAACGTTGAATTTAATTTCTTAAAAAATAGCCTGCTAAAGCCGAAGCTTCTACCCACAAAATTATAGTACATCTTTGCCTATAATAAATGTACGTATCAGTGCTATTTGTTCCAACACCGAGAATGAATAACCATAGACTGTTTCAAAAAGATTTCAAAATGAAGAATTCTCGACGTAAAATTATTTTGATGACCGATCATCATTCATCAGTAATAATGTACCAACATCACATCTGTCAAAAAATGTTCTAGTGAATGAAATTAGTGCTCTAACCTCATGGACAGGTAAGTGTAGGTATAGTTTAGGTAGTTAATGAAGTGTGTATAGGCAACTTGAATGCATAGGTAATTCATAAAAACTGTTAGGTATAGAATTGCCTTTACATTTTATAAATTTTCTCGGGTCTATCAAGTGATCTATGCGAAACCGGCATTCAGGTGTTTTTTTTTTGTTTTCAAGTCTTCATCAAAACTAAGTATTTTCATCATTTTTTTTTCTTTCAGAGCAACAGTAAATATAATTGATTTGATTCTTACATTAAATGGATTGATTTTCTTGACCGAATTTGAAGAGTTGCACGGCGCAATGAAATGAAAAAGGCTCCACTTTTATCAAGCCTTTCAATGTTTGTATTGTCTGAAAGGCTGGCATAACTTTCCTGAAGTGACGAGTTGATGGGAAAAATGTTCTACCTATTCCGCAAGTGATTGAGAATTTTTTCATAAGAGAAGAAATTTCCAAAAAATTTGAGATTATAACGTTACGTACCTACTTCTTGGGACAGAACAGGACAGCACTGTGTAACTTTGAATCTAGCTCTGTGCAGGTATTTAAAAAAATCAATTTTTATTCAAATCAAAAATATTACCAATAAATTAATATGCACCAGCGAAAAAAAAGGGATGGAAATTTAAAAATAAATGGGCTAAATAAGTTGCACGTTTTGCTTGCTCTGGCTCTGGGTACCTAAATAATTATTTAGGTAGGTAGGTATGTGTTTTTCTTTGAGTTATAAATTCTTGACACTACGTGAAATATATTAATGACTATACATTCTCACGCCATAAGATCGTTAAAGTGTTCAATGTTTTTCATAAAATTAAAAAAAAAATTATCGTAATATAACTAGAGTGCCTGTAAGATTGCGTGTTGAATCAATGAAAGTGTGAAGAGACGATAACGTAACGTTATAATTGCATGACAAATTCGTAAAACACATGTGCTAGACCAAGGTTTCAATTTAAGTGATTAAATCGTTGCAATAGGTACGAGTACATGTAAACATTCTGCAACTTACTAGTTAGGTACCTGGACCTGCCTAACAGTAACAGCAATGGTTCAAATCCTGAAATTGATAACATCATATTTATCCTCTGATCTCAAGTAATAAACACTTCAAATGCATTTTGTACTACCTATTAATTCTCTATTTTAATAGTGAGGTAATAATGGATTTAGATTTTTCATTTTCAGTAGAATTTTAAAAACTGGCAATGAGTGGAGTAAGCGAATGTAGGTACTTACCTACAACTGATTTCTTGTTAAAAATAATGACATTTCAATGAAGGAGGTACAAAAACTGCACTATGCTATATGAATTTCACGATAAACTAGCTCTCAACATTTACACAATAATTAAACAAAACTTCCGAAGAGGGAAAATTTTAAAGCCAGCTCTGACGCTTCATATAGAACTAAGTCATCACAAACCAAGTAATAAACAATGTACGTATAATTAACAAGAAAATAAATCTTTAAAAAATGAAATAAAAAATTGATATGAAAGTACCTAGAATCACGCGGTTTAAAAATTTAGGTATTAAATGCTGCGAAGTACTTCTTACAAGTCAACTTATGCGAGATAAAACGAAATTATGAAAAATAAACGAAAATTAATTACGAAATAATAATGTGAAACTATACTCGAAATCATTTTTGAAAATTATTACATCTGATTTGTGGAATGAAAAAATAAAAATTAACGAATTGGTTTTTGGAATGTACGATACAAGGGTGGCATTGAAAATACGAGGTAACAAATGTTTAAAAGTTAACAATAAATATGTGAAAATAAACTATGATCTATGACTAGTAAAAGCGTTCATTCTTGATCCCACAAAGATAACTTTCCTTCGTAAAAAAAGAGACTACAACTTGGCCAAGGTACTTCGTTATCCTTCAAAAGCAATTCATCATCACATTTAGCAAAAGCCTGAAGATGGAAAACATAATATATATGTACATGTACTATTCCAAATAAAGAAAAAGAAACACGTAAAGGAAGTCATACCTGTTGCTTACGAATGAATTCTTTTAAATTATGAGACAGCGTTTTATTAACTTGAATCAATCTCTCTAAACTAAAAATAGATTCCATTATGGCGTAATTTATCTTACAAATCGATGGAAAATTTTTATTTAAAAAAACTTACCTTTCTTCATGCCATAACCCTTCGTTAACAATTGCATTACATATGGAGTTATTCAATTTATTATCAAATAAAGGAACCCCGAAGACGCAATCCAATATACACCAATCGTCTACTGCAGGCAAAGATGTTGTTGGAATAGTTAATTGAACTCTACGCGTGAAATGATCAGTTTTGGTTTCTTTAAGGTCAGGAGACGTAGAGTCGGAATTTTTGATGCTATCGTCAATTTCTTGTTGAAGAAGAACTTTGTTTTCTTCGCTTGTTATTCCATTGGATGGTGTATCGGAGGAATGTTCGCAGGTAGGAATTGTAACATTTTCTGAAAATAATAAAAACTAATAAGTATTCAAGCAGTAAATTTAAAAGAATGAAAATAAGGAATAAAAAGTTGAACTGAGTACCGCGGTTTATACGAGGAAAATTTTTTTTACAAACAGAGTGATTATCAGTGCGCAACATGGTAACATATCCGCACGTATTACTAAGGTTGAATATATCATTCAATGTTTTTATGCTTCTGTGCTCTGACCACCGAATACCTGAGAACAAAAATAGAAATGAAAATGTGCAACACAACAATGCTCTAGAAGGGTAGATATTAGTTTTCATGAAGTCATGTTACCGAATTCGGATATTACATCGTCTTTGAACGGAAATGAAATAACACACGTATTGCTGCACATTTGTTCGTCTTTTCCATGACTCTGAACCAACAATAATTCTCAAATTAAAGACAGAGAGGTCACTTTACAAAGTACAACACTTATAAATTACAAACCTGCACCAATACTGGGGTATACAATAACGCATCGTTCAAAGTATAGAGCATATTTGAAAGAGGGAGACTAGCCGGTTCATGACCCCACGAAGTAATCAAAATTTTATCACAGTTTTTTCGGAATATTTTTGGTATTTCTTTTACTCTTGTACCTATTCAGGTTCAACAACAATAATATTAAAAACAATAAATTCTAAATCAACTTGTGATACTTGGTAGTAAGTACACACATATTATTTCATTATACCATCGTCTTACCGCGAGGAAATAATATAGATGGCGGTCCGCATCCAACGGCTTCGTACAGAAATAATTTAAACCAAATCGAATTTACCGCCAAGTCTGGAGGCCCTAAATGTGGGAGTGTAGGACAAGTTATTGGTTCAACTTCTTTGCTTAATGGAGCCATTGATACCAACAGACTAGACGTAAAAAGCGAGTTGAAAAAAATTCATTCACTTCAAGATATTCCAGTGACAAAGAAAAAACTCACAAATAATTTTTTTCCAAGAAACGGTCAATTTCTTGATCTAACGATTGTAAACTCTCGCATCGAATTAAGTCAATCAATCTCGTAGAATTACTTCTTAATGCAAGAACAGTCTCTCTCAATATCAGGGCATGATCAAAGTACCGTTTTGCTTCGCCTTCGCTTTCGTCGCGAACTGAACTGACGTTTTTCAATTCATTTAAAAACTCGTCCAAGTCTTCATTTGTTAATTTTCCAGCTTCGAACATTTTTACAGCATGTTTCTTTAGATCCTGTCAGTATTGAGAAAAATACAATGAACATGGTACCACCAAAGGTTTCTTTAAAAAATTTAAATAGAACGATTTTACTCACAGGAGATAAATTACCCATCATAAGGAATGCTGTCAGGGTAGAGTCGAAAAAAAAAGCTATACGTTTTTGCGAAGAAAGAGGGCTGTCCATAATCTGGTAATTATTTACGTTGCTGGTATTGTCATCTTCATCTTTAAATAGCGAGCTTGTTTCAGCTAGTGCTTCATTCAGTTCTTTCAGAAGCGGATCATCAGATATAATGTGGTGTTTCAGCCTGATGTGTTTACGTAGAGAATGGTAAATTAATAAGGAATCTCTCTCAATGGTACAGTGCGAGGGCATGAATTCATACTCACTTCGAATCAGTAACAGGAGAACTAGTGACTTCGTTCCATGAGTAATGTACATTTTGACTCACACCTTTCTTTTTTGCGAGATTGAGACGACAAAATAAAGATACAGCATTCTTCACAGATTTGATATCTCTTTGTAGTAAGGTCGCCAACTTTTAAACAATCATTTCAATTACGCATTAAAAATTAAATTCGAATCGATGATATTACAACCAAAACATTACGTACTTCTTTTACCGATGTTCTTTCATCAATTGAAACTAATATTTTGTACAGTAATTTTTCCAAATAGTCTCCCAGCACACGATTCATTACAAAACCCTCCAACGTTAAAACAATTATATGATCATCATCTTCAATTGGTACCTCCAGATACAGTAAACCTTTCCTTTAGAATGAAAAAATATTTTAGAACATTATTACTGATCCAAGAATTAATTGATTGTACATGAACTTATCAGTATACTTACTTATACAACGAGCAAACCAAATTATAATCCAATTGACCAGCTTTTTGCTTACCGTGATCAATGATGGAATCGATGAGAGCTTTTTCTGCTTCTGATACCATCTAATATAATCATCATTTTAGTCAGTTACAATATTGGGTAGGTACTAAATGGACATTTTCAACGAAATCAATACTCACTTTTACATCGTCGTCAGTTATAAAGCCAGTTTCAACTAACCACCACGGTTCCATGTGAATATCAACAGGTTTTACTGGAAGCAGATTTTTAGAAATACTTTTTCTTCGAAAAAGTTTTTTTCCTGATCTGCATTGATTCATCAGTTCAATATATTCATTACGACCAATACCAAGTAGTCTTAAACCTGCGCAAGACGAGAAAACATGATACATAACTTGTAAAAGTTGGTTATGCATTAAGCAGATTCGCTCTATTTACTAACAGTCAATAGCCGTGAAATTTGGTATGGAATCGTAGCTCTTATCATGATCTATCATACACTCAATAATGGAATTGTAGTATTGGAAAGGTGTGATTCTTAAACCTTTCACAATAACATCAGCCAAATGATACGGGTATAACATTAAGTTATCTTGACTATAAGTGAGCAATTCTTCGTAATATTTCTTCTCATCTTTATACACAAAGCGAACTGTAACAATCAATACCAATACTTGAAAAAAAAAACTTGCAAAATTCGCAGAAACAACTTTCAAGTATTTAATTATTATCAAAAGTAAAACTCGGAGTTAGTGAAAAATTCGAAGTGTTAGGTATCAGTATCAAACCAAAGGCTAGTCAAGCAAGTTGTGAAGCTGATAAGGAACTTCTGTATTTTCAAACCAACTTACGTACACCACTCATAGACCATACTAAAGGTGTAACGAAAGTTTCATCGTTTATAAAATTCAATAATTTGAACCTGTACGTGAATGTGAAGTAAGAAAATAATGGCGATAAACATTGTCATAAATTTGAATTTTCAAAAGGATTGATAACTATCAATTGGATTCGAAAAATGACTGTTTCAATTATGTACGCACTCAGGTTTTCACGATACCGGAATTGATTGTTGATACTGTAAGAAATAATGCACTTTTCGTATTCCTTCTGAGAATTCCCCAAACTCTGTAACATAAGAAAAGTTGGAAGGTATTTAAGCAAATAAGCTTGTACGGATGATTTTATTATTATGAAGAGATAGATGAATGTACAAACTTGTTTGACACTTAGAGGAAGATCAGACCAATGGATGCAGTTATCAATTGCAAGTTGAACATCAGAATCCATTTCGTTTCATCAATGTTACAGAAGCACTTGATGGAATTAAAATTTACATGGAATCTTGAATGGGTTGCGCAATTCACACTATTTCACTTTCCCCGTTTATATATCACCACGTAGATCACAATTCAGCACAATAAGTATTAACAAAAATTTAAATTATTAATTAAAATTGAGAAAAATCTTCTTGTCTATTGTTGACAATTTCTTATCAATTACTCAATTAGGTACGAGGAAAAGAAAAATTGATTTGATTTGATGGGTGAAGTTGAATAATGCATTCAAAGAAGCTTGTAAAATGTAACATGAATTGTAAATGTTTTCCGGCATTTTGTTTGATAAAATAAAATCACCAATTGATAACCGAAAATGAATTTCAAGGAACTCGAACTTCGAAAAAAAATTGACTTACTATACTTACTATGAAAGCGATGATTATAGTGCAATAAATAGATAATTTTTGTTGAAGATTCCTGCTCAGATTCAGTTATGGCGCTGTATGATAACCGGCACTGGTTACTGTCTCACATACGAAATTCTTTCATATCATCGGACGACACAGGTAACTCTAGAGAAATTATACTTCTTTAAAATTGAACAATATACATATTTACGTGAAAGAGCCGTCAATTTTCATTATTCACATGTATTATAGGTATGTGTGAAGTAGTGATGGCAAGTGAAAATCTCTGTAAGAATTTTTCGGATTCTTATAAATATCCGGGTATTGAAGAAAACGATGAAGATGACGATTTACCTCAATCTCTTGATAACTACTCAGGTATATTGGAAACTAAATTGATCTTTATAATTCTATACAGTAACTATTTATTTTTGATCCAATATCGTAGATTTAGAATTCGGCCTTCGAAGACAGCGATCAAATACTGCCATTAGGTTAGAAAAAATGGATCGAGAAAGAAAAGAAGCTGCCAGTATAACTCATATAAAGTGGGAAAAACCCAGACCGTTCGAGTTGATTACAGGTAGAAAATTGTGATCAAATGCAGGCGATAGGCATAAACTGTGAAAACATTCTTGTTCAATTTTTTATTTTTTAGAGGAAGAAAAAATGAACATGTTCGCAGAAAAATTGGTGCAATGTAAAGTGGAAAATTGCGCACGCAAAACTTCCTTATTAACACAACAACTCAAGAAAAGCACTTACCAGCAGAAAAATCCATTTCAAAAATATGCTAAATTTGACGGAACCGTAAGTTGTATTCTTATCATCACCCACTATTCTGAATATAAACACATGCTACTTTCATTTAAATATTTATTTATAGGCGCAAGTAGGTATACCTACGCGAAAGTACGGAATTTTTTTGACTATGCTTAAACCCGAACATAGCAATTTTCCCATGTTTGTTTCCGTTGTTTCTTGCGCAAAAGTAAGCGATTTAATAGGATTCATTTTATGGAAGTGTACTCTTCAATATTCTGATTACGTGTTCAAGTAAGTGCACTTAATTTAAAAGAGAAAATGTTGAAAAATTATAATTTATGGTTCGTTTGTAGAGATACTGTGGACTATTACGCGTTGTACATCGCTGAAGACGATGGAGAAGTGGACAGGGTATTTCCTTGCATCGACCCGAAGGAAACCGTATCCAAATTCGAATTTAGAATGTTAGCTTTAATTGAACGTTCAGCAGATGAAATCAGTTCCGAAGAAAAGCTTAGTGAACGGTATGAAATTATGATTTTAATTCAAAGTTTATTGCGTATGCTTTTATGCTATACTTATTTGAAATTTTCAGAAGCACGATGATCCCATTTGAAAAAGATTTCCCATATCAAAAAAATAGAATCGATGATTCATACGGTAGGCAATTTCATCAACTGAAATCGATAACTTTTATATATTCTTATAAACGAAGACGTTGTTTATTTTTATTTAAAGATACCGTCGATGGTATTGACGACAAACAGTATGAATTGGAACAAATGTCTGGGATTGATGCACTTTTGTACAAATCTTACAAAGTATTTTTGTTGAGTAAAGTTAGACCAAAAGTGGAAGTCAATTTAGGTAACCAAATTCTTATAACTTCTCATAAATTTACGTTGTACAGTTTATCAAATCATTTTCTTTGAACTTTTCTGATGATTTGTAATATTTAAACATGATTTTTTCAGGTATCTCAGGCGATAAAATTGATATCGATCCCGTTGTAAAACAACATACCAGTACTAATTTTCTTGCGAAGCGGAAACCGACATCGTATGACTTTGACCATGTTGTAGCATGCGATTTGACTGAGACTAAATCACATAATAAAGCAGTTTTTCGGTAAGAAAATTATTCAAGTTTAAAATATTGCTGCGTACATTATTTTAATTTGAAAAAAAAAATGTGAAGGCTCGTATATGATGGTTCAGCTATGCAAGATACCACTTCGAGTTCTCATTATCCCGAATTATTATCCTGGAATGACTTCAAACACCATGATTTCGAATCTGAGCAACCAGTTGCGGAAGAGATTGTGCAAAAAATTAATCACATACTAGATTTACGATGTAGCATCCGTCGTAAAGAATACTTAACCATGAGGGAACAGAAAAGTCATCGTAGAAGATTCTCGTACTGGGCGTAGGGTGACGCGTTTTTATCAACGAGTTGAATAAAATCCCATTTGTACCACGAATTCTTGATCCAATCGTTATCATGTAGAAGAGATTATAATGTTGTTTCAATTAAAACTTTGTACCTATCATTTAGTAATATAAGTAATTCAATTTTGTTTTGTTGTTGGACTGATTGTACATGTCCCTGTTAGGAATAGCGATGTGCTGCGTATACAATCATCGTATTCTGATATTATGTTCAGTTATTTCATAGACTGTAAAACTTTCTTTTTTTAATGTTTTCTAATCAATTTTTCTCGTCCCGAAGTACCTACACTTGTATTATTAGCTTAGATGGTGTACCTAGCTAAGTATTAAGTCTCAGATTCTCACACTACATCACAAAATAAATGCATCGAGTGATTTCTGAAAAACAATTGATTTTTTTATTCAGAATTTTTACGGTAACTCGAACAAAAACTTCAACAACAAGCAAGAGTAATTATTCTGCGAGCTCAGAAGATGAGCATTGAGCATTAAACAACTAAACACACAAAAAAATAATTTTCTCCTCAGCTGGATACTGAGAAGTAAACACATTTATCGTAGAATAGATAATGGTATAATAAAACAGGATAATTATTTTTGTAAAAAATTGACGCACCAAAAATAAAACATTTAAACTGAAAGTAAAGGAAACGATGCATAATGATTTACAGTTACTATAAAGATTTTCCACAACTTCTACGTTGCATTTCTCGAGACAAAACTTCAATCATTTCCGGTTGTGATCTACGTCTATAATCGTGTTGAGCCAAGTCGAAGGCAGTTTCGCATCTTTTTGTGCGCGCAGTTAAATCACAAGAATCGGCTTTCAACAATATCTGTAAAAGTAGGTAGAAAAAACAAGGTAATCACTCAATCTTTAAATGGTTTTACAAAAAAATAAAAACACCAACCTCAACTGTATATATAAAACCGCTCTCAACAGCCAAGTGTAAGGGAGTAAATCCTTCATTATTGGAAATATTTAATTGAATTTGATCTCTTCCAACTAACAGTTGTACTACATCATTGTAACCTTTGCTAGCAGCCAGGTGCAAAGCGGTGTTACCCTTCAGATCTTGTGCATTGATCGGAACATCGTGTTCCAACAGTAACTTGACAATTGATATCATATTTTTTCGAGCAGCGATATGTAAAGGAGTTTCTTTATAAATAGTTTCTAGATAAAGGTTTGTTAGTCGTGTAATTAAAATTTCCGCTCCTGATTCACAATTATTTTGCAAGGCTTCGTGAAGAGCAGCTTCTCTACGATCATTCTGTAAATTTGGATTAGCTCCGTGATCCAGTAAAATCTATTTTAAAAAAAATAAGTATTAATTAAACGAATCATGAATAAAATATTGAATACATTTTCGTATTTGGGACGAGTAGCGAACATCTTCAACTTACTTGCAATAATTTAAGATTTGCTTTACCGCTAGACGCAATATAATGTAAAGGCGTCCTCAATCTGTCGTCACCTTTATTCACGTCACTAGCTGCGACCAAAGTTTCGAATACATTTAAAACGTCATTATTTAATTTGGTCGAAACGACGTGTTTTTTAATGAACATTTGTAAAGCTGTTTGTCTTCCAAGATTATGTTGTATATCTGGATTACAACCATTCGTTAGCAGTAGTTTGATCATTTCAGAATTGAATTGTCGGCATGAGACTGCCATATGTAAAGCAGTTTCTCCTCTCGATGTTCTTGCGTTCACGTTGCATCCGTTCTCACACAGCACTCTGTAACAAATAATAAAAACACCCAATTAATTTTTATTACGCCTGATGACAAGTGCTATACAAATACACATCGAAGGTTTTCTCGTATTCATGATCATTTATTTCTTATTAATTGCTTGCTTTTAATTTTTTGTTGTTATATTGCATGATGCATACTTAATTAATTTTCAAATGAAAATATGTAGGTAATTGCAATCAACAGAGGATGGTGAATTTTGAAAACGAATAGCCATCGAAGTGAATAAGTACATTGTTCATGTAGGTATGTAGGTAAACAGGTGATCGCACACATAGGTAGAAGGTACTCGCAATACTACAAATCAAGAATAAAGAAATAAACAAAAATAACAGACTTCGGAATACTCGATCGTACAAAACCTACCCAGCAAAAATTTTTAAATATTCATTCGATACCTGTAGTTTTTTACCCTACCGACGAATTCACCTCTTCCTTCCATCATGTTTCATAATTATGGAATTATTAATTATGTTTTCTATTTCATATTGTGTGACTTTGTTGTTATGAATCATGAAAGGAAATTCTGCGGGAGAAAAAACGATAAATACCAAATGCTCTTATGCATTGCCTGCTGCAGTGACAAATAGATTTTCAGATGAGAAGAAGCACCAGTATGTACTTAAATAGAAAACAAAAAAGGACCCGTATAGAATCAAGTAAATTACACCTAAAACATCAATCCAAGGACATTAATCATACATGATTGACTTAACCATAAAAAAAATAAGTGAATCATACAATAATCTCGTATTGAGCGCTTGAATAAATCGCGTAATGATGTAACGTATGCAAGTAATTAAGTACATTATAAACTATAAGAATTGAATAGCGCATTTTTCTGATCGCCAAAGGTTTTATAAGAATATAGATACATACCAGTACATTTACGTACAATATACATCAATACATATAAACTGATACATAGTCGCAAAATATTTCCGAGAAAACGTATCGCTTTCGACGTGTAATTTGATCTAAGGTTACAGTAGGTAACACACCTATACCAGAAATGGTCATAATACTTGAATAAAACAATTCTGTTCCGGAAAACTAGTCAGTTGAGTAAATAATTTCAATGGCTTTCACATTATTGAAAAGAAAAAAAATCAAACCTAATTTCTGGAGCAATAAGCACTAACTTGAATGGCAACACCAAACACCCAGTTATAATTAGGTACCTAGACCTACCTACAACATATGTACAAACGATGCAAGAAATCGAAGGGAGACATAGGGTAATATGCATCATCTCCATTCGTATCACAAAATCTTAAATAAGAAAAAGAAGGAAAGCCGACTAAATATTATTTTATAAATCTTTTATAGCTGATAAACTGCTTGCTTCAGTAAAAATAATTTTTTTCCCATTCAAAAATTGAAGGGCTTTGAAAATTACGGTTCACGACTCACAGCCGATCTTTTGGATCATTGATCTGAACCGTTTAACCTGCGCTGGCAAGTGGTAATACAATTGTCAACCATATGGCTTGGAGTGAATAAAAATAAAACATTTTTCCAAGTAGGTAGAATGAATCAACTAAATATTTTCAACGTGAATCACAAAAGCGAGTAGCAATATTAATTAGCATAATTACTACACACCTCACAAGTTAGGTACAATAGTCACGAGGAAATGTTTTCAAAACTGAGTTAACGTGAAACTTAAAATAACAAGAATTAGTTTAACTAACATGTACGAATCGAATTCATTTCACATACCTAATACCTAAACATCAGTCCTTATTTATAAACACAAAAAATGGAAAAAGCAACAAACTTTAGATTGTGACTGTGAGTCAATCGAAGTCGGTGTGCTGATTAATGATCATACAACCGCATTGAATCAGTTTCATTATCATAAATAGGTACCCTGTACCTATTTCTCAGTTCTATTACAATGAAAATCATAGGGTGTTGCCATTATCAATTCAACATCTTTCATTGAAAAAAATTGATTTCAATTTTGAAAAAAGAGAAAAATATCTGAGGAGCGATGATTTTGAAAAAGTATAAGATTTGACGGATATTTAGTTACTTACCGCACTATTTCCACTTGGCCTTCAATCGCTGCATCCAGGATCGGAGCATTGCCGGATCCATTCCAATCTAATTGATCAATGTCAATATCAGCTTCAGCATTTTGAAGTAATTCCAGCAAAACATCAACATCTCCAGATTTAATACTTTCCCTTAACAACGTGTGATAAGAAACCGGCTCGTCTTCAACATTTTTGCATTCCAGTTTCATGGTGGAAACACGACAATCAACTAGCGAACGATTACAATTATTCACTCATTTTTCTAAGATCATGATTGAATAAGTACACTAGAATTTCTACGCGGACGATAATCACGAGTGTTTTACGACTAAACGTATTCCGATTCGTTTGAAATTATGAGTACAAGACTACTAAGACTACAAGTGCACAATCACAATCTTTACCTCACCGGATTTTATTCTGATAACAATAAACATTTAAACAACAACTGAGCAACAATTCTGAGACTGGGACTGGGGTGCCATGCGGGGATAATGTACTGGGAAAGGAAAGGGAAAAAGAAAAAGAAACAAACGTAACGCAACCCGACGAACAAGTTCTCACCAAAGACACGCGCTCTTCAGGCCATTACTGCAGCTGTATGATTATGGGTAGGATATTGAATAATTTTGGTCATTACGCAGAGATAGCGCGATTCAAAATTCATTTGATTCAATTAACAATTAAAAATGAACAATGAAGTTGAAACTACAACTACAAGCAGAAGCAGGGTATCGATGTTTAAAACAAAATTGTTTAAAACAGTGTTTAAAACACGTTTAAAACAGAGAAAAAAAG
>FIZT01033669.1:0-13542 GCA_900065295.1 Paracoccus marginatus
ATTCGAATCACTGATACGAATCCAGTTCTAAAAAGTGGATTCGAATCATTTTTTTCGAATCCAAAAATTGATTCGAATCCGGATTCGAATCCTCTCCAACCTTGGTGCATTGGCATTGGTTGGGTGTGGTAAGTTATTGTACTTTAGGAAACACTGTCCTTGCTGTGTGTTTCTATCAGTACAATTTTTATCGATCAACTTCTTTAGAAAAATGTTTTAAAATATTGAGTAATATTTCCGTAATATTCGTTCAACTATAGTGTGATATTATTTAAAGTATCGTGTAAATATGCTATCCTTCAAGTTACTAACGATTCTAGCCACCCTGGGAGTGGCATACTCGCAGAATGCGGCAGCTCCTGTACTGATATGGGGTAACCATCACAGCATCGATAAAATGACATCAAATTCGGGCAAAATCACTGCAAGAGACGTCGAAGAACTCGTTGCCATGCCTGTCGCCGAAAACGGAGATACGCACGTACTAGTTGGTATTCTCGAAAGCCTCTCTTTACCAGATTTATTCAGAAAGTACGGAAACGAAGGTGTGTTTTCGAATGTGAAAAGTCAGATGCGCGATAGTAAATACAAGAATTTCTTCGCTCAATCGAACGGAGTACCGAAAACATTCATTAATTCTACCAACGAGATATTATCTGGTGTTCAAAACATGGTGGCGACTAGCGATCCCAAGCAAGTACACGTAATAAAAATCACTCCCAAAGGAGAAGACCTAACTGAGACGTTGAAAATGTCCGACAACATAATGCACAAAGCTTGTAAAGAACACGCCACTCTGTACAAATCGTACATCTGCGTTATGACTGGCCCTTCCAGCGCCCAAGAAGGTGACCACGTTCGTATTGCGCGTAGTTTATTGCAGACTAACGGCGAAGAAGCTCCAGTCAAAGAAGAAGATCTGCAGAACGTGTATTATTTACAAAACTTCGCTTTGATATATACCAAAACGCCGCCATTATTCCAAACTCCAGAAGGCAAATTTAATTTATCGATGATTGCCACGGTAATTCCATTACTAGTCCCGGCGCGTTGTTGTCCTAACCAAAAATGAATGGTGAATATTAACTTTTTTTTTTGTTATAGCCTACAAAATCGGATAAATCTTTGGCAGTTCAATTTCAAGACAAAGCAGCATCTGCAGGAAAAAAATTCCGTTTAGTTTTCAATTTCGTCGAAGCTGGTTCAACGTGGAGTCTGCCAAATATATCCTTCGGTGACAGCGCTCAAACGTACATTAACCTGGATACGAAATCAAAGATTTCTACTTCATTTGGTTATTCATTCCATACACCTTCGAAAGTAGTGTTCGCAAATAGTGATAAGGGAGTCAACATTACTTTCAACACATTACAGGTGAAGTGTTTTACGTGTTCGTCCGTTCGTAGTTCTGCGCTTACATTTTTTCTAACATTCTTTTTCCATATTACAGGTTGAATTTTCGAGTAAGCTACCTCAGAAAAGGTTCAGCATGGCTGACGATACCGTTTACTTTTTCACCATTCCCATCCTTAGCGGACTTTTCGTTACCAGTTTATTAGTCACTATCGTATTGTTAGGTTTATCGATGATTTTTGATATCAAAACTATGGATTTGTTCGACGACCCGAAAGGAAAAACCGTTACCATAAATGCTTCCGAATAAACAACGTAATCTTTAAAAATTCATTTAAGGCGTATTTTTTTTCTCTTTTATTGTGGATGAAAAGTCGGGTAAAAAACTTCTAAATTAATCGGGATCGCCGATTCGTATTTTTAGTGTACCTATTTAATTATTAAGCGTAAAATATGATAAATAATCCAACCTCATAACTACTTTGTTTTAAAAATCAAACCTTCTAAACACATTCCTGTTATCTGTTAGTTCGAATTTGGTATAAATAAAAAAATTGTCATCGTACCAAGTGTCTTTCATAGATGATTGGTGTTGAAATCAACACTTTAAGTACGCAGTTTCTTAAGTTTTATAAAAGCACAAAGTAGTAACAAACCATTTAGAAATTACATCGTATCGTATAAGTAATTATTAGTTTGTAAACCTAAAATCGATCGGACTTCTTTGTACATAATAAGTTTGCACATCTTCGATATTTAAGTCGTTAATTTATACTTACGTACTATGAAGTTTGATAATTTTTAATTTATAATGTATATTTCATTTCATTCTATTGTTCGATTTTATTTTTATTTCATTTTCGTTTCCTTGTGTAGAATTACTGTATTTTAGTAAAAATTACGTTTTTTTGTTATTGATATTGGGCTAATTTGTAAATTTATCTAGTCCAATTGGTAGTTTACTTTTAAATGTATGTACTTACTTGTATTAATCACCAAATTATATATATCGTACGCTGTTGTAAGATTTTTCAAACCAATTTTTTGTACTGATGTTGTTGTGTTTGTGTTCGCAGTCAGTTTCATATATGAAGGGTCCACGGAAAGAACCGAGTAAGTCCAAAATTTTTCGACATCGAGATTTCGGTATCTTTAGATTTGTCTTGTAGAGTACTTTCGACAAATTTTGGACTTACTCGGTTCTTTCCGTGAACCCTTTACATGTAGTGCCCTATTTTTATAATTTCAATTTCATCTTTCAAGTTAATCAAGAACAAAATCAAATTACTAAAAAAATTTCAAACCTATTTATTCAACTTATTCGACGAATATCGAATAAGTAAATACAGTGGAGCGATAAAGAGGGGGAAAATTGAAACAAATTTATCTCACAACTAACAAAATAAATAAAAAATTTGGTAAAAACAACTAAGTACACATAAAATAAATCGCAATTTAGTAGTTTTTCTTTCTGTCCAAGTACAATAACAATATATCTGCTTAACGAAAAAATTGCTATACTTCACAAAATGAATAATACATATATACACGAGCTACAGCATAACGTACCTATCTAGGTAATAAAACTTGCATAAGCTACATTAAACATTAATATAGACACAACAATGAGAAAATGAGGACAAAAAAAGGCACATACATTTGAACTTCGAAACGATAAATTAAACCACCTTTGCCTTGAATATCGTCAAGTGTTTTCGGTATTGCTTAGACGATACCGCCTTGAGGTAAGCCTCAACGATGGTCTCGGTTTGTATAGGTCGCTTTCGTCGTAATAACTCTTCATTATAATTTGTTTTCGTTTCTCTTCCGCACTCTTCGTGTCGATTGGTTTTTTGGATAGCGGCGGATCTGTCGTTTTCCTATGGAAACCACGTATCGATTAATAAAATTACTATTCGAATAAGGTCAAAGAGAGGGATGGTACATATTTTGACCAGTGAAGTGGGTATTTTTTTTTTTTTCAAGAACCTGTCGTCGTGAAAATTCCGACATACTTACGTTGTGGCGGGACCTTCGATGGCGATGGGTTCCGTAGTTTCTGGTTTCGAATCACTCAACGCGGTATTTTCTGAAATTGAGAAATGTTAAAGTGAGTTTTATTTTCGTCCCAATCATTCGAGATGGGTCAGATAGGTGAAAATACAACAGTTGTGTTAATTTAGCGTTACGTACTTTTATTTTTGACATTTGCCGATGCTGATGCCGGTGCTGGTGCGGATGCTGATTCGTTGATCCCCTTCGAGTAAGTACTACTGGTTCCAGACGAAGATACCTGAAATTAAAATCGATTAATTAAATACCGGGTTATTTCGATAAATGATGCCGGAGATGAAAAAACGCATGAATTTACCGAACTACGTCTTCCATCGGAGCTCTCTGATTCGCTCTTCTTATGATTAGCATTAGCTGCGGCCATTTCTTTGCTTTTATTAAGTTTGGCAACCTTTTTAGGCACTGGCGTCTTTTTAGTTTTCGTCACGGCGATATTTTCGATGTGATCGTAATTACTGGGAGTGTCGTTCAATTGACCTGAGATTAACTTCACCTTGAGTGGATTTACGATAGATCTCTTGATACCCAAAGTTTTCTTTTTCTTTTTAACGGGTTCGGTTTCGTTGCCCATTTCGACGTTGTCTAACTCGACACCCGAATCGTCTGCGAGTTTTCGTTTTTTGTTGAGTATTTGTTGATCAGCAACGGCCGATTCTTCGGATTCCGAAGTTTTCTTAATCCTTAACATGATACCTTTATCTCCTGATTTTTTATTAATAATTTGCGAATTATATTTAATAGGACTAGTTTTGGCATCTTCGCATTTCGTACGTAGCACTTTGGCTCCCAAGAAATTGGTGAACATGAAATCGTAACATTCCGGATAATCCATTTCGATGGAGAGATTTTGCATCTCGAAATTATACTCTTCGTTCAATAGGCCGTTGACGTATTGCATGAAACCGCTATTGTATTCCGGGCGAGGTAAGTAATGAACTGGATCTTGGATTTGTTCAGCTTGATCGCACGCTTGCCACGTGATATTTTTACCATCCGAGATCGATTTGATTTTAAGTTTCAAACCAAGACCGGCGTCGTCTTCTTCGGACTTGATTTTAACGGACGGTTCGTCGACTGCGGTACATTTTTTGTTGTTTTCCTGCGAGGTGACTTTTTTAGGTAGCCGTGTCTTGGCACCGTTGGCTTTGATCTCGGATTGGACGATTTTCAAGGTTTCTTCTTCTCGTGGAGCTATTTTAACGATTGGTTGTTCGTCGGTGATCGTAGGTACGATACCTAGTTTGAAGTTGGGATCGGTGTACGAGTTGGCGAGATCTTCGAGTATTAAGTTGGCTCTTTCGTCTTCGATTATGGGCATGTTTTCGATATCTTCGCTGTCGCTCGGTTGCCTTTCACCGAAGAAGATCTTTGCATCGTCGACGTTGTTGCCAGAATTGAGACTAGGTTGGCCTTCGCTCAACGTACAGCTGCCGTCGACCAACGAATATCGTCGATCTACCCGGGTTATGTTTAGTTTAACGTCTGTGAGCGTTTCGATGATAGCGTTGGTGAGTTCTTTGAATTTTTCAACGTTGTTGCCGTTTTTGCCGAATCGCCTCAGCACGAAGTAGTCGACGGTTTTGCGTAGTTTAATTTTGTAGGCGTCCGATGAGTTTTCGTCGGTGTTCGGCTCTTCGCTTTCTTTTAGCTTGGAGTCTTCTTCGTACAGTTTACGCAGTTTCATAATTCTTCTGATATCGGCGAAATTTCTAGCAATCTTTGGTTTCTTTAGGACGGGCTTAGTAGGTTGGAACATTTCGTTCATCATGTCTTCGATGTGGTCGTTCGACTGGTCGGCTTTATCGGCGAATACACTTTTACGAGCTGAGAAATTCGCATCGGATTTAATATCGTTTTGGAAACCTTTATTGGGACTAGATTCGAGGATCATTTCTAGATCGTCTTCGGCGGCAGCAGCAGCAGCAGTCTTCTCTTGATCATTGGTTTGTTTTGCTGATCGATTTTTATCATGTTCGGCGACGTTTCTTTTGGTTTTATGCGAAGACGAAGACGAAGAAGAATGTCTATGTCTACTCGATCCTTTATCTTTGTCAGATTTACTCGAATGCTGAGACGAAGAGTGGTGTACGGAGGAGGAATTTGAAGTAGAAGGGCCGCTACTGTCACGATCCGAGGATCGTCTATCGGTTTTTTTCTTCTCGTCCAAATTACAATGAGAACGTGATCTTTTCGGGTCCTCTTCTTTCTTCCGACTTTTATGATGATCGCTGCTACTCTTACCGCTTTTTCTATCATCTCTCGGCTTATCGGGATGCTTGTGTTTGGAGTCGTCCAGTCTAGGTTTGGAAGAAGATTTTCTATCATCGGATGAGCTAACCTTGTGCGGATCTTTTTTACGATCTTTATCGTCTTTCGAGTGTTTCCTATCGTCTTCTTTTTTACGATCAATTCTGGGATCTTTGCGATGTTCGTTTTTATCATCTTTTTTGTGATCAGATCTACCGGAGTCTTTTTTATCATCTTTTCTACGATCATCTTTCCTGTGTTCACTTTTAGATTTACGGTCTTGGTCGGATTTCGAATGATCCCTAGAATGATGTGATTTATCATCCTTTTTGCTGTGGCTTTTTGAAGAATCGTGTCTCGGTTTGTCTTTTTCACCATCTTTACTTCTATGTTCGCTTCGATGCTTGTCGTATTTTCTATCTTTGTCGCTCCTATGATCGGATTTTTTGTCAGCTTGTTTGTCTTTATTCTCAACAGGTTTAACTGATTTATCATCTTTAGGTTTAGTTGGAGTTTTCTTTTTAGCATCGTCGACTGGATTTTCATCTTTGTACTTGTCTTCTTCTTTCGGAGTTTTAATTTCGGTAATTTCCAAAGCATTAGAATCGGTATTGTCTTCGATTACTTTTTCGATCTTATCGAAATTCACCTCCGGTACTTCTAGAGGTTCAGCCGTATCTACGGTGGCGTTATCGAGAAGTTTTTTATTCTTTACGTAGTCGTCACTGTCGTCCGACGTTTCGTAATTGATGGTCGGTGTTTTGGGTATTTCTATCGGTGATATGTGTATTTTTTCCGGCTCTGGTTCAGGTTCCGGCTCCAGTTCAAGCTCTGGTTCTGGTTCCGGTTCAGGTTCAGGTTCAGGTTCAGGTTCAGGTTCAAGTTCAGGCTCACGCTCACGTTCTACGGGAGTCGAACATGTACTTCGAACCGAATCCATGCTATCTTCGTGTTCGGTAATGATTTTCGAATCGTCAGCGTCGGTTTTACAAAAGTCATCGATTTGGTCTTCGACTCCAGGTATTTCAGGTTCGTTAGACAGTTTCGTGTCGATTATTTCGCTGAAGTTGGAGTCTTCGCTGCCAATGGACATATCATTATCGGATTTTACGTTCGGTTCGAAAGGAGGTGACATTTCGTCGTCGCTAGATTCTGAACCAAAGTCTGAAATCGGCGTCCCCTTGTAATCCGCTCTGGAGTAGTGTTTTTCAGGCTCAAATTTCGTCGATTCATCTGAAAAAGTTGGATATAAGTAATCAAAGAAAAAAAATACAAAAACTTTCTCAAGAAAAAAAAATGTACTCACTCAAATTTTTGATATTGTGATCAGAAAACTCGGCTTTTGTACTCGAAGATTTATCTCGACTATATTTATCACCGGCTAATTGTGTTTTGTTCGTCGAAGGATCATTCTTTGAAGTAGAAATTCCATTATTTTTTTGATTTTCGGTTCTATAATGTTCTCGAGATCCATCTCCATACGATCTGTTATCAGCGTCTTTTTTATTATCAAAAATTTCGTTACTGGAAATGCCAGGAACTTCGCAATCAGATACGTGATCTTTAGAAGAATTTCCATGACTGGACGATTTCATTTCCTTCTGACTAGGTGTGTTTTCCACTTCTCTGGGTATACCTAAGAACTTATACAGCATATCTTCGACCTTAGGTACTATTTCCGTATTAATACGAGGATTTACCAATTGGTCTACAATAATAGCGATGCCAGGTTCAACGAAGCTGCATCTGTATACAAAAAAAATTACATTGCGAAAATCGATTTCAAAGTTTCTCACGAACAAAATATAATATTGTAATTTAAAACACGTACTCGTTTATCTGTCTGCGTATATTTTCTCGAGTTTGATTTTTATGCAAGTCTGGACCCCATTTCACTTTTGACAAAAATTTAGACACTTGGGTATCCGCTCGGTGGCAGAGATTTTGGTAAGCGGGCTGTACAAAGGAATGAAAAAATATTTTATAAAAATGATAATGTAAAACAAAAGATGATGCAATGCGATTGATATTTTTATAATTACAATACTCACTTTGGTATCCACGTCTGCTATGCATTCTTTCCGGATTTGATCGAATATTCCTTGCGATTTCAACTTAGTTACTATGTTCTTCACTAATATCGGATCTCCTGGTATATATTCCATGGTGTATTTTTTTCGTCAAAATCAGTCTGTGGAACGAATTATCCAACCGAATGCACTTTTCTAATAAGATTTTCACGCATGTCTACCACCGGACCACTTATACCAAGCTTTTGTAACAAATTCAATTAATTTAAGCGCATTTTTATAGATTTTGAATTATTCGCGTTTTGAATAATACAAACTTCAGTAATCAATGTTGTATTTTTTATCCAGGGATAGAAGAACGAACAAAGAACGGGAAGTCGGGAAGTCAGATCACAGAAAGATTAGAGAAGAATTCCTGCTTCGTCAGAGATTGCAATATTGAAATTAGTTCAATTTTAATCCGCTAGAAGTACTAGAAGTACAGTTTCTCTATAGCCTATTCTATTTTTAGTCTATGCATTCGCATTCCTTGCAATTTGCAAAATGAAAATGTTTAGCAGAATGCAAATTGCATTCAGAATTTAGATTTCAGCGTATTCACCAACTCACGAACACGATTTATTTTCGTTTCGTGAGGACAGTTTGAAATCTGTCCGACTTACTTATTCAAAAAAATCTTGATGAATTAATGTACAAATCATTTTGTTCAATTAAATTTTACTTAATAAAATCAGAATAATTACAAATTGCTTAATAAAAATAAAACTTATACAGGTACGAAGCATGAATATTTTTTCAATCAGTTTTGTCGCTCACATCCTCATAACTCATAATGCAATACCTCAATGTAGTTCAGATAAAAAGGAGGAAAGAGAAAGAGAACTGACGTTTCAATGAATTTATAGCAATGAATAATAGGTATTGTAATAGAAATACCACATTGAACAATCGTACGACACCGTCAGTGTATTATTTCGCGTTTTTTCGCCATCAACAAATTAATTCTCAACCATTCTCAACATCGACCCCGAGACTTCTCGAGCCATTCAATAAATTAGTTAAAATTAATATAAAATATTTCATCGTTGTCGTAGCTAAATACAATAATACCAAATCATTTATTGGAAGTTCGAGAACCGCCACTGCGCCAAGACGCGCTGTTACCTCCTCCTCCTACCGACTTATTATCTGTTGGAGCATTCCGCCTCCAGGCCGTATTATCGCGGTCAGGTTTTCTATCTGGTCCTGGTCGGTTGTCGTCCGATTTCCATCTGCTTCCTTCCGCACGACTGGGCTCAGCTTCCTCTCTAGTTTTATCGCGCCAGTTATCAGATTGACGAGGTCTACGCGAAAAATCTTCGTCAGGTTTACGAAACGAGTCTCTTGGACGTCTGGACAGAAATAACCAGTAACGAAGTTGATATTTTTTCCAACAACTTATAATGGTAAAAAATGACTACTTTCACACCACATACCTATCCCTCATTTTATCATCATCAGTTCTAGAATCATCTTTTGTAGGCTTGTTTCGCCAGTCGCTCAAGGGTTTATCGGTGCTTGGACCTCTTCTATCATCGATGACTCTTCTTTCATCGTCACCTCGTCTGGGACCAGAATCTATTTTTCTTTCGTCATCTCTGAATTTTCTGAAACGCACACTTCAATAAGTTGGGAAATCTGCAGCAGTAAAAATAAACCGCGTTCAATTTACCTCTCTATGGGTCTTTCATCAGGTTTAGAATCGGAAGTGGCTGATTTAGCACTTCGCCATTGAGGTTTCTCAGGAGCTGCCGAACCCATACGTTCTTCTTGCTTCTTCAACGCTTCTTCTTCTCGTTTACGAGCCAGCTGACTCTGTCTGTCTAATTCTTCTCTTCTGGCTCTGTCAAGAAGATTTAATAAGTAAATTATATCGCACGATTCGCCGCATCGTCATTACTAAAATATAACACATACTTTTCTTTAGCCTTTTCTTCTTCACGTTTTTTACGTTCTTCTTCTTCCTGCTTACGTTTCTCTTCTTGTCGTTTACGTTCGGCTTCTTCTTCGAGTTGTTTAATATAGTCGAGTTTTCTTTTCTCGATTCTTTCTTTTTTACGTTTTTCTAATCGTTCTTTGCGTATTTTGTTCAACTCTTTTTCGAACTGCTCCAATTTATCCTGAAATCGAGGACAGGTTAGACCTCATTGTGGACGCTTATTTTTCGCATTATGTGTACTTACTTTGTAAGTAGAGTACCGCTGACTTTCTAATTTGGCTAAGTATGCGTTTTTATCAACTTCCATACGTTTCAAACGGCCGCGATGTTGAAGAGCCAACTTACGTTCTTGCTTCATGGTTTGAATTTTATCTAACTCTTGTTGATGCCAAAATTTGCGATCGACTTCCTAAAAAATTCGTCGAAAATAAAATTCGTGAGCACACGTATGAAAATCATACATACAAATTTCAATTCAACTGACTTGTTTATCTTTCCAGGCCTGTTTCAGCAGAGGTATTTCTTCTATTCGTTTAGCACGTTCGAAATAATCGAGCTTCTTCTCTTGTTGTTTTAATTTTTGCTGTTGTTCTTTTCGTTCTTTCTGCAGTTCTACGGCTTCACGTGCTGCGATTTTGTCTGCATCCAAGTTTTTCAATTCCTATCGGTAAAACATTCAAATTTTCACCATGCTTCAACCGTAGCCTATAAGAAAAATTACGAAGAATAAAGATGCTTACGTCTTCTTGTAAATTTTTCAGTAATTTTTGTCCATGCGCTGTTAGTGAAATCTGATGCATTTTTTCTTTCAAAGTTCGATCACGAATGAGTTGTAGTTCATTTTCTTGTCTTTTACGTTCTCTTTCTTCTCTTTCAATTCCTAAACGTTTTTGTTCAGCTATCGCTTGCTGACGGGCTATTTCCTCCAATTTTTTAGCCTCTTCTTGTTCCTGAAAAAGAACCAACTAATTGGTGATGAACTATGTTGGAAAAATTAAAATGAATCAGAAGAAATATACGTACTCGGACAGTATTCATCTGCTCCAAATACTCTTTTCTTTCTTCAATTATTTTATGTCGAGCTAAAATGCGTTGATGTTCCATGTGTTTAAGGTCATGGTAACGTTGCACCATAGCCATGTGCATTTTTTCTCGATCGCCCTAAAAAAAAAATAAAAACATGAATAATAATCGAAAAACTCATCTCAAGGTGGGAATATTCTTGCTCAAAGTACCTTGAAATAATTAGGGTTGATAGACTGAAGACATTTGTTCAACGCAGAATTCATATTAATCAACTGATTGCGTATTTGTTCACTTGGCATACTTTGTATGCTAACACCTTCGAGCTTATTTTCTCTATGGGATTCGGATAAATCAGCCCCGAAGTGAATACATCCTTTTCCGTGATCGATCCTGATTTGCATATCGTTCTGGCGAACGCATTCGACCAGCAAACGCTCCATGTGAAATTGCGTGGCGAAATGAGACAACTGAAGGAGACGAGGGAACGTGATTGTCTCGTAAACCTGGGATACTTGACGAATCAGGTTCACTACAGTTACGTCTCTCAGAGGAGGGATATATTGATCGGAATCTTGCAACACTTGGATTATATTGTCCACTTTGGCGCACAATAGTAAAGGATTGAAACTGACTTCGAGTAAATTGTAGAGTTCTTGGAGAGGAGGGGATGCCATATTTAAAACATTGTAACGAACCTACAAAATAAATATTCTAATGAAGCTAAGGAAAGTATTTCATTACGAGTGGTAATTTACAAAATGAGTGAGTATTTTACCAAATCTTTCAAAAGCGACGATCGAGTCGGAGGTTGGTTTAAAGTTAATAATACCGCCAACTTTTGCGCCTTTTCCATAGGACTTTTGTCAGTTTCGATAAATCTGTCGAATTCAGGATGAGCCGAAGGAAGAGATATGGATAATGTTGCCAATAATACCCGACTGGCCATTCTGAAATTAAAAACCAACTCGGATGTTGTATTTTCAATACGCGAATTGATCACATCGCAGCTCAAACATACCGTTGAAGATCTTCCTGAGTAATATTTTTCTTCATTTCTTTATTCAACTGGAAGAGTTTGAACAAGGCAGCCGCGTGATAGAGATAATAATTAGGACCAGCTTTCCAGAACACCATAGCTAACTTTTGGTAATAATTAGCCATCATTTTGGGTACTGGAGGTTTCTTTGACATGTTCATTAAATTATGGATATCTTCGGTAGCTTTGTATGCTTCCTACATAAAAAGAAAAAAATATAATATTAGAAAATTAATATGATAAAAAAAAACATAGCTTATCGATCATCGAACCTGCCACAATTCCATTTGAATAGCGTAATCGAGTTGTATTAAACGAGTTTCCAAATTATACTGTTGAGTTTCCGGGCGCGTTAAACTAACGTTAATTGCTTGAGGAGGCAATTTACCAATGTCTTCTAAATGCTTACGAAGTTTATCGCATAATTTACGGAATTCAGTTTTCCTGTTGTATTTCAAGCAAAATTGATATGCCTGAAAAATAGAAAATGATAAATAAACGAAATACACTTTTAAAAAAGAAAAAAGGTCAACAACAACAACTCAACATACCATTCTGGCGATATCGTGGTACAAAGTTTCAACCAAAGTATTTGTACGCAGTAATTCCAAACACTGGCAATACGATTCCCATAAAAATTTTACCCACGGGGTTAAAATAGTACGATCACTTCGGTCTTGAGCACCTTCGCCACTCACAGCGCTAAAGATTCAAAAACTGCATTAGAAATTTGAAGAAAAATAAAAGTATCCTATTCGATGTAGAATTACCTCAAAAGGATACTTTCAGGTGTTGCAAGATTATCAAGATCATCGATATCAATGACAGCCTGATGCGAATGCTCGCGGGCAGATTCAGTTCGTTCTTCGGCTGATTTCAAATATCCACGAATAACGTTCTCCAATGATCCAACGTTTACCTAACAAAAATTCGAGAAATTGATTCAATAAGCTAAAGATGAAGAAAAATGGTAAAATATTTTGATCAAGTGAGTACGAACAGTTTGGAACATATTTCTGTACTGGAATAATCCTTCTTTGGCAATGTGCGATTTCTTCAGTTCCACACATAAATCCAAATACTTGAACATTATAGGTTCTAAGATACTTTCGCTCCAGTTGTAAGCCCATTTTTTGTTACGAAATACTTCGTATAACGTTTCCAATGCCCGAGCGGGTTTACCCACTTCGATAAATTCTGCAACAGAAATCAACAAGATGAGAATATTTCCAAGCTTGTAATCCTATGAAGAAGGTGCAGGAAATTCGATTACACCGTAATATAAATTGCTATCAGCGCAAACTAACAAACTATATAATCATCAGAAGGAAAAGTTTCCCGGTAAATACACCCTTCTGAGCGGTACGAAGATGCTTATGTAATACAAAACACCTCACATAAGAGGAGACATGGCAATATTCACAGTGAAGTTTCGTTATGCTGAAGTAAAGTATACAGTGAATCGAAAAATATATACATTTGTACTTACCATTAGCTCGTTTAAGAGCATTCTCCGGTCTCTGACCGTATCGCGCCATGATTATAGGATAGTTATGTATGTTTGATTACTCAGAGGGATGTGTGAAACAAACACATCAACATAAAAGGATATTCAAGAGGTACATGAACGAAAATTAGAAATCCTCTTTTAATTCGAAAACACAACTCTTCGAACAAACGAAGAAATATTTTCAATTTTGAATTTTTATCTGTCACTCACATGCACAAAGGGCATAGGGAGACAACCATGGTGAATCTGCCCCGGAGAGATCCAGGGCTGATATTTGGGTGGTAGATGG